>JAKTUT010000045.1:0-98202 GCA_030556845.1 Sugiyamaella floridensis | reverse complement strand
CGTGCCCCCCCCCCCCCCCCCTAAGTCAAGTCCCGCTTTGAGATGTTATGGTTCAAAGTAGTCCTGTTTTGGACGTTTAGGTCTACACCCCGCCAAGAACCCGCCTATACCGATTCCGCTCTTGGCACGGCTACCGGTGATGGCCCCGCCGTGCAGCATGCCCTCCTGCGCTAGGCATGTTGTAGCTAGCATTTGCCAAGCCCCCTTTCCATGCCACTTCCCCAAATATCACCCTGTCAATCTGGCATGTCATGCTGTCATGCCACATGACGCACCTGGCCGCTAGCATTTTGGTTGCCAAATGTTTAAGTTTTTTTTTACGTAACCATTAGTTACCAGCTTGCTACATGCTCATGTTTGTTGGTTATACAGCGGTTAAAGCAACTATAAAATGAGACTTGTAATGCAAGAAGAATAATTTTTGTACCGAGTTGTACACGTTCATCTAGTTGGTTAAACCACCGTGTATCCACCTATTTTCCTTGAATTATTGACTCGAATACTTTAGCATTTAATGTACTGGTCAAAGTGTAAGCAAAGTCCCACAGTCCAGGACAGAACAACAACAACAAATGCCAAAATGATAAGGTTGCATCGGTTAAGGTTCCGTACATTAGTACCGTCCGATCGGGGCCCGTTGTCATTTTTAGTTGGGGAACAAGAATCCCGCATTCATACCTCGTGATCCCTCGCACAAGTTGCTTGGCAATATGCTACTACTAGTTTAATGATTGAACCTGGTTGGTATGCACATCATCGCCGATCTCATCAGCCCAAAGTTGAAGGTTATGACGACCTCCGCCCCCAGACCGCGGACATCCGTAAACTCTCTGCAACGGTCGCTGCAACTGTAGGGGATGAGCCTTCATGCACAGGTATACTATAACCGTACATCGTACAGCTGTCTCATCAGTTGGTGCAAGTGATAGAATCGGGACAGGTGCCTATTAACAGTGAGACAAATTCGGAAAATAAAAGTCCGAGCTTGAATCTTTATAACGGTCCTTGTCAGGTTGGTTGATGGAGAGTTTGACAAAAGAAAAATCACCAAGACGTATCCAAGTTGCTAAGCGTTGGTCGGTAAAGCCAAGCCGGACTAGCCAAGCCAAGCCCGCCCCAAGGAAACTTTTGTTGCCTAGCCAAAAAAGAAGGCAGGGATTTCGATTTCAGCAGGGGTTCACGTTGCAGTACGTGCGCGAGGGGAGGGATACGGGGATCCGGGGATACGGGGATACAGGGATACGGGGATCCGGGGATACGGGGATACAGGGATACCGGGGTCTCTTCACCACGTGGACTGTGCCCCGCCATGTTGTTGTTGAGGTCACCATCAAACCAACGTATATCTAAGTTTATAACAAGGTTTTTGTATCTGCCTAAATAGCTAGTGGGCCAAGCAATAGGTATGCATGATACTGGGAGAAGGCATCGCATTGCATGGCTTAGACTACTGAAACGACATCATCCATCAGCACCTAAACTATATTGGTATCAAGCTACGCATGTCTGTTGGCACTGTTGGTAGCAGGTTATCTATTCCTACTACTTGCAGCCTTCGCCCGTCTTACATGCCATGATTACCTCGGTAAGGTGCTGGTTGAGGAGGTTGCCAAGATGCAAGAACCTCGGATGTCACGGTATACACCTCGACGCCGAGCGGGCGGCAGCACGAAATAGCATCCTCATAAGTACTACCCCATCCCCACTGCGACAGGTCGCCGCCTGGACATGCTGACAACGCACAGATAAGGTTGATCTCGGCAAAAAACTCAAAGTAATCAGCTGATGTTGCCGGTGATGTCTCCATGAAGTAACGACCTTGCTCATCGAGTCCCGTGACCTGGAACACATTGAGAACATCATGGACATCGCACTCGTCGAGATCAAACTCCTTGACAGCTCGAACGAGGTTCGAATGGCAGTGGTAATCAACCTGTTCACCTGATAGCAGCGCATCGACATATGGATCACATCGAGTGCCAAGAAGATCATGAATACGTCCCCCCCACTTGTCCTTTCCATAGTCGTTGAGTGAGTCACCAATAATGGTTACCATAGGCCGCAAATACGGCAGACAAGACCACAATCGGTCCCATTTAGTGACGTGTGATGCGTGTAACTGGCGCGTACGACTGGCCCAGAACCGTTCCTTGGGGTTATCGGCACTCCAAAGGTTGAGATCCCCGACTTGAGGACCTTCAGGAGTCGTCAATCGACACACACATCCAGCAGGAACCTTCCAAGCTTTGGCTGTACGGATATCAATAGTAAATTTCTGTACCAGTTGGCGTGGAGCCTCGGCAATCTGAGTGTAAAGGGTGCGATCCACGCTGAGCGGGGTGATTTTGCCAGGGATTGCTTCATACGCTGGTACCGGCTTGATGCTATTGTTGGCGGTTTGCCTAGCACCGGTCATTTTGTCAGCCACGTATTCGTTATACACACGTCACACGACCTATTGTGACGTCACAGTTAAACTTGTAGTGAAATCTAAACTTGAATTGAGTCTCGTCAAGAGCCGGGAAATATAGAGTCACAGTGTATATCAAAAGAGGGTCCGGAACAGTGGTTCCGCGTCCAGATCTGGTGTCAGCCGTGTGCCCGGCCCGCCGTGTTAGCATCGTCCCATTACCGACCACTACAGCCCGAACTTTTACAAGGTTTGAGCAGCTCAAACAGTACGACCTAGACCCGGTTCAGATCTGCGGACTTGCTAGGGATTACGTATCGAGGCAGCAGCAGTCATGCTGCGGTCCCGCCTCGGTCATTTTACAACTATGCGGACCAACTTTTAGCCGTGGAGTAGAGTTTTGCCGAACTTTAGCCGCCTGCGCCACTTCCATCAGCTGATGTCTTGAAAACTCTGTATACATTTACGTTTACGTCTGAAAACTCTATGACCATCAATCTCCGCTTAGGTCCGTCCAGTTGAACGTAGATTTTTTTGTTGGTTAGCTTACGACGTGAAGCCGGCATCGGCCCGATGCGGCTGGCGGCGCCGCATTTTGTGCAGCTCATCACTTCTCCATTTCTTGACTCTTCAAAGCCTTCATGTCACTTAATCACATAGTCAAGGGCGCTGTTCTTGTACGTTTTACCCTGTAGCTACTCTCAATCCTAACATAGGGCCTCTGGCTGGCTCGGAGCCACTTTTGGAATCGTTATGTCCTGCCGACCGTCGGCATTCTACTGGCAATGTGCCCTCTGTACGGAATCAACAGGGCCATGATGTTGACGCCGGTACTCATTCCTGCTTCTGTTATTTGCATGCTTCTCCTATTTGGAGGCCTGATTATTCTAGAGGTTATAATAGGAACCCGTAAAACGTCTGCTATTCTACGAATTGTCGAGATCCCAGCCAGCTTCTCGCTCAAATGGATCAATGTCTGCTTCATGGCACCCTTCATCCTTCTTCCGTTGGCTCAACCTGTCAGTATTCAAGAGGCTCTGGAGATTGCTGCTGTTTTCATCATTGGATACCTCGTCATGATGATTCTGTTTGGATATCTGGCTTGGAGCATCCAGAAACTGTCAAACACTGGCCGCCGCGTGTATAATGAGCAGTCTGGATCTTCGGAAATCGAACTTGAACCCCTGTCAACTGGAGCAGAGGCTATCCGCCGACCACCTTACTCTGTACGCAACAGTTTGAGTTCTGATGAACCTGGTCCCTCGCAGCCAAACACCAGTGAGCTAATTACACCGGTAAGATCAAGCGATAAAATGGCCCAATCCCGCACTTTTGAAGGTACTGCATCTATTCAGTCTTCTCGCACATCCATATACGATCCCTCTGTTTTAACTGCTTCTTCGTCAAGACCTGACGTACCTGAACCTGCTGCTCCAATGTCTCGGTATTCAATGCCCCTCCCGGACCCACCGCCGTCCGTCACCAGCCAACCCGTCGAGCAGCTGGATCCTCCACCTCAGCAAGAGACCCTCGTTGCCCGTTGGGTCGCAGCCAATGTCGACTGGTTCGTCTACTCGGCAATATTCACAGCTGGAATCCCCATCAACTATGTGCTCAACTACTCGATGCCGCTCGATATTGGCATTGTGGTCCTCACCTACCGGGCCGCCCTGCTCGTGCCAAAACAGTACCAGCCAGTCATCCACCCCATCCTTGTGTCGAGTGCTGCATCTGTGTTAAGTATCTATGTGGCTGGCGTGTTCAATCACAAAACAATTATTCAGTGTATGGATGAGTTCAAAACAGGAACAAATTATCTGACCATCTTTGACCATAACCGTCCACGGCCCGGAGCTGGCGACATCCTATCGTCTCTACTCGATGTGTCAATTGTGTCATTGGCTCTACCCATGTACCAATACCGTGGCGACTTGCGCAGGCATATTGTGGTACTGACATTGACGTCTATAATTGCCGGAACAGTCTCCTTTTTCGTGTATCCACCACTTTGTTTTGCTGTGGGCATCTCTGCAACGCGATCGCTTGCGTTCATTGCCCGCAGCGCTACCCTTGCTCTGGCGCTTCCTGTTGTTGAGGCTGTTCAAGGATCCACAAGTCTTGTTGCCGTTGTCACTGTCTTGTCGGGAATTCTGGGAGTACTGTTTGGCGGGCTGATCATGGGTAAACGAGGATTGCGGTTCCGTGAAGATGATTTTGTCACTCGTGGCATTTCACTAGGGCTGTGCTCGGGCGCTATTGGCTCAACCCACCTCATGAGTACCGATCCTCGTGCCAGCGCCCTTGCGAGCCTCAGCTTCTTTTTTTACGGCATTGTGCTGATCGTACTTGCTGTCATCCCGCCTGCTGCCAACACTGTGAGGGGTTGGGTGAGCCTCGGTTCCCTTTGACGGAATCTTGTTTCCATCTCTGGGCAAGAGAGACGCACCATGTTCCAACAACGCGCACGGATCAGCAGGAACCATTGTAGGATGCATAGGAACGCATCCAAACGTGTTGAGGCGGATATGTTAGCGGGGGTGTGGGTGCCGATCCCCGAGTTCGGAGTTGAAACCAAACAAGGAGATAGTGGGGTAGAAAGGCCACGACGGCAACAACACTGAGACCCCCCGGTAACTTGGATAATCCCCGTGTCGTGCACTACAAGTTGCAATGGTTATACCGACGGCAGGCACGCGGGGGAACAGCAGACATTATGCAGACGCTGAAGCCAACTTTATGCTGCATTAGCTTTTTTTTTGAGACTGATGCAAAGAACGGTTTTGCGTGGAGCAGAATCTTTTTGCCAAGAACCAGGGTGGCACAGTTCTCGGCGGGTTCTGCACGGGCGGGCGGCCAAGTGTCTCCCGCCCCCTTAGCCCCTCGAAACGGGGGGATGACCAGGGCGATGCACGCAGCACACAGAAGCAAGCGTACGATCGTGGTCCTAAGATCTTCAACACATTTGACCCCTTGAAGCTGCACATGACTGATGCGTTGTCCCCATTAGGTTGAGAAAAACCAATTAACCTCTTAAGGTTTTAACTCTTGCTAGGCGGGTCAGGTACGCGTCCGAATAAGGTATTTTACCCCGGCCCTATCCGCGCATCCACTGCAGTAATCTGCATCCGACCGCCAAACTTGATTGCTGTGGACGCGCATTAGTTAATATGGTGGAAGATCTAATTTCTGCATAGGCGGAGATCGGCGCCGGCGTTGCAGAATACGGTTAGCAGACCATCCCGTCCTAAATTAACTAGGTCAAGGGGATTGGCTGTAATGCTAAGCCCAAGTGGGCCCTTAGTAGCAAGTGGTCTTGCTGGGTGCTGCTCAATCATTTTTTTTGTGAGTGACTGCACGACCAAATGTGTCATAGAGTCAACGCAGACAAACGCCGTAAGAGGGGAACCCCGCAGGATCCAAACGCGCCGCAGCAGGTGTATCGGTCGGTCGGTTACCAACAATAATCGTCACCATTTCACATGCCGCTGATTTTGGTGGCAACTTGGCATCCGATATCGATATCGATGCATATGGACTATTAGCGTATTGTCCGTATAGTCCCCCCCACAAACTTGGTAACTTGGTCGTATTGGCACTGGGCAACCCCGTTCAGTTAGTCAGGGCTAAGCACGAGGGCAGGGCGGGGGTCGCTGCAGGGTATGGACTGCACCGGAATAAGCTTTGTGTTTGCATGAAGGAACAACGGCGCTACTGGATCGGTGTCTAGCTGTATCGGCATAAACAGGAGGTTTCCATGATGCATGTTCCTCACAGGGCCATGGAGTGCATTGGGATACGGCAAAAGAAAGCGGTGCACCGTAATGACCTCTATGCTGGGAGCTACATTATCGACTGGGTGCTAAAAAGGCATTAAGACGAGATATTTATTTTTTGGTCATAGGTTACCCGGCTGCTGCCCTAGCCCCCGGCTAATGGAGGCGCAATGCCCGCGGTGTTAATGAGTCTAACCAATTAGCAGCCGCCGACAGCAGAGCCTGCGTCCGGCGGCGCGGCGGGCACACACACACACACACACACACACACTATGTACAACACATGGGTCATCATACCGATGGTGGTTTCAACGAGTTATACCTTGACTGATCCCTGCCCTCCCATCTGGTCCCACCGCCCTTCCTCGCCGTCCCGCCAGGTTCTTCGTCATCCTCCGTCCCCTCGCTTCCAGCCCTCCGCTGCTCCCGCCCTTGCCCGCCCGGCATATATTTTCTCCCAACCCGAGGCTAGAGTTGCCCAGCACGGGTTAGTGCCGGGAAATTCCTTAATAATTTGAGTGCGGGATTTTTTTACAACCCCCTCATTCAACCTTTGATCCTTTTTCACTTGTCCACTTCTCCGTTGCGCGTTTGAACAGCCACCCGACGGGCGCTGCTGGTTGCGGATCGTAGCCTTGGCTGTGCTTGTTTGGCGCTGGTTTTCTATATTTTGTGGTTGTTCGCGTTTTGTCTGTCGACTTCAAGTGCCTCCCGACTCACTTTGTTTGGAGTGTTTTCTGGCCTTCCAAGATCCTCAAGATCTCATCGTTTGTCATTTTTTCGCCTCGTTTATTTGTTCGTCTGTTTGATTTCCTTTGCATTTCATCATGGCTCAAGTCTCGACTGCTTCACTTGTGACTCCGGCTGTGGCCGCTCCATCATCGTCTGATGACAAACACCATAAAAATACCATATCGAAGCTCAAAACCATGTTTGGCCAAAAGAAGACCCGCTCTGACTCGAGTAGGTCCAGCTCACCTGCCAGCAGTCAGACCTCACCGTCTTTGAGCCCTGTTTCCGCCTCGTCTCAGAAGTTGGAGCATCTCAGTGCGCTTGACTCGCTCGTAAAGCGTCCAACCATGAGCCCTGTGTCTTCAGCTGCTAGCAGTACCAACAGCAGCAGTACAACTATTGCCAATTTGAACTCAACACCCTCGACAACGAGTCTGGCTCGTACTGTTGATGACCATGCATCCACCATTTCACGAACGCCATCGTCGGCTTCGTTTGCCCATGGTCCTCGTATCGTTATGAATGAAACGGGACATGAACATCATCTCAAGAGCACGCGTCGTCAGGAAAAGCTTGGCCGGATGCTTCGTGACATTGTCGGTACGGGTCAAAAGGTTCGTAATGATGCTGTGTCAGCTATGCCAGAGTTTGTCGGCAAGGATAAAGACGATTTGAGCCTTATGTCTGGTCTTGTTTCGCAGATTGAAAACGGCGAAAAGGAGCTTGGCAATGTCGTTCGTGGTAGCAACGTCTCTACAATTGGAGTTGGCGCTGCGCAAAAGTCACTGCTTGAAAAGTACGGCAAGTGCCAAGAAGTTGTTGGCAAAGGTGCGTATGGAGTGGTGCGTGTTTCGCATAAGTACGACCCTCAGTCGCGTCGTGAGATGTTGTTTGCAATTAAAGAGTTCAAGCGCCGGCCATCAGAAGATGAGCAAAAATTCTCAAAGCGATTGACTTCGGAGTTTTGCATCAGCTCATCGCTGCATCACAGTAATATCATCCATACCTTGGATCTGATGAAGGATGCTCGCGGCGTGTGCTGCCAGGTTATGGAGTACTGTGCTGGAGGTGACTTGTATTCGCTGATTCTGTCGGCAGAGGGTGGACTAGATGTTGTCGAAGCCGACTGTTTTTTCAAGCAGTTGATGCGCGGTGTCGTGTACATGCACTCAATGGGTGTTGCTCATTGTGACCTTAAGCCCGAGAACCTGCTACTTACACCTACAGGAGCTCTAAAGATCAGTGACTTTGGTAACGGAGAGTGTTTCCGCATGGCTTGGGAAAATGATATTCACATGTCTTCAGGAGTGTGTGGATCAAGGCCATATATTGCACCCGAGGAGTTTCGCAATGAGGAATTCGACCCGAGAGCAGTAGACATTTGGGCTACAGGTGTCATCTACATGGCTATGCGGACCGGTAGTTATCTGTGGCAGGTGGCCGTGCCCGAGGAAGATGAGTTTTACAAGTTGTATCTTCGAGGCCGTAAACACCAGGATGGCTATGAGCCGATTGAGAGTCTCAAACGGTCAAAGTGCAAAAACGTTATCTATTCTATTCTGGACCCAATTCCCTCGCGACGTATCACCGGCAAACAAGTGCTGAATAGCGAATGGGGCCGTAGTATCCAGGTGTGCCAGTGCGGAGACCGCGGGTATTAAGTATAACTATGTAAATTAAAATGGCTCATGGTCACCGAGGCGAAGAACCTCGATTGTATTTCCAAGTGAAGCAAGAGTTTTGAATGATTAATGATGAATGATTAATGAATGATGAATGAATGATGAATGATGATGATGAAGCAAGAGTTGTAAGTAATGGATGGTGATGATGATGATGATGATGATGAATAATGAAGCAAGAGTGAATGATAAATAAATGGTGAGATAAAGAACGATTAATGAATGACTAGAGAAGATAAGTAATGAATGAATGATACGTAGATGAGTGAAGGATGAGGCAAGAGTTTGAATGGTGAATAGAGAGTTTTGAATGATGAATAAATGGTGAAGATGAAGAATGAATGAATGATGAAGAATGAAGAGTTCTGAATTAGAAAATGAATGAAGGATGAGTAAACAGTTTGGAATGATAAAGATAAATAAAATCAATTGAAATATTACAACAAGCAAAGTAATGTAGAAAATGGTGAACATATTCATATGGTCCATGAATTAATGATATTCAAGTAGTCGGTGAACCAACAGATATACAAACACTCAATTACGAAACTTGTAACAGTGAATTAGCGTGTGATGGTTGCAAGGAATAATACTCACTTGACTTAACTCATTTGACTCTACTCACTTGCTCTACTTACTTCACTGAACTTACTTCATGCAACTTGACTCAACTCACTTAACTCAACTCATCTGTCAGTCCACCACTACCAAATCCATAGTCACATAGTATACTGAACTACAGCTAAAAGTCGGTAAATAAATCGCTGTAGGGATCGGGACAGTTGATACCATAATCAAGGTCCTCCTCGGGGTAACGGTCAAATAGTGAGGTGTCACCAACACCCGACTGAATTGGCGGCTCATAAGGAGTCTCAATATCCTTTGACAGCAGTTTCTCCCAAATGACCTCGCTAAACCATGGGTGTGTCTTGATATCAGCAGAACCTCCCTGCAAGTTTCCAAGACGACGCGTTAGATCCTTGGTGATGAGGCGCTGAAGAAGGTCAATGACATCGGGGTGTAGATACGACGGGTATCGCACATTACCCACCAAAATGTTCTCATACGTTTTCATGGGGGTCTGGTCATAGAATGGAGTATAACCCGTGAGCATCTCATATATAAGAATTCCAAGAGACCACCAATCGACGGATTTGTTGTAGGCCTTGGTGGTAACAACCTCTGGAGCAATGTAATCGGGTGTACCACACAGAGTCCATGTAACATCGGCAACCTCCTTGGCAAAGCCGAAATCCGTAATCTTAATGTGACCGTTCTTATCAAGAAGAATGTTCTCAGGCTTGAGGTCACGGTATATGATATTGTGCGAGTGCAAGTACTCGAGAGCCAATGTGACTTCTGCTGCGTAGAACTTGGCCACAGGATTGGGGAACCGCTGCGATTTACGAAGCAACGAGAAAAGCTCACCACCTTCTATGTAGTCCATGACCATAAACAAGTTACGCGAGTCCTGGAAAGTTCCCCACATGCGGATGAGAAAGGGATGCTCGACGAGTTTGAGCATGCGACGCTCATCGTTTGTGTGTTCTACTTGTTTCATCTTGACGATTTGGCCCTTCTTGAGCACCTTGATGGCGTAAAAGCGACCATTGTGGATAGATCGCACCAGGTGCACGCGACCAAACGAGCCTGTTCCCAGCGTACGTTGTATCTGGAAGTCGGACAGTGAGTATTTACCCTTTGACAAGGTCGAACGTTTGGGTAACAGGCTCGAAGCCTGGTCGGCAGCAGCCGGTGACGGCGTAGGTACAGGAACTGCCGGTGCAGACACTGCCGGTGCAGGCACCGCCGGAGCAGAAACAGCTTCCATGGCGGTAGATGAGGGGGAAGAGGTAAAAGCAGCAGAAGCAGCAGTTATAGACGCGGTAGATGAGTGGTCACTACTAAGCGTCGAATCAGCGTCAGATGTCGTCGTGTGGTCGTCGCCGTCCTTACGCGGGTGGTGGGAATGCGGATGGTGGTGAAGCTTGGATAGGATACGCTTATGCATACCACGGGGGTCACAGCCGACGTGGCACCAGAAATAGCGGGCGATGAAGCGGCAATTGCGTAACGATTGGTGAGGGCAATCCAGTGGATGTGAACACAAAGTGCAAATGAACAAGGAAGTGTAGGGGCCGCACCCGTACCCCGGCCGGGGCGGGATGGGGCGGGTAACCGAGGAGCTCCGGAGGGGCACGGCGGGGTACGGCGGGACATAGCAGTGGTGGATCAAGAGGAAGAAGAGGAATCAAACTATACACATCGATGGATTCACAGCTGACAAACAGCTCTTCCTCTTTACTTGCTACCTCCTCGTTACCTCCTACGTCGTAATTACCCTCCTATATGCTCATTCCTTCCTCATTACAATGTCCTCCACATTTTCATGCCTCTTCTTAGCAACGGCTCCAACTAAAGTTTATAGCAACAAATTGCCTATTCGAGCCCAATTCATTGCACTTTGTAGATGTCTTTCTGTACAGGTAATTTTGACCTATACGAGAATTTGATCTTGACATGTTAATCCCTTGCACATGCCCTAAGCGGTTCAAGGCATCGCGATGGTGCGTATGTAAATGAAGTAGAGCCAGGGAATACCTCATTCAAGAACCAGAAAAAACAGAACCAAAGACTGACTGAATTAGAAACTCCTCACAGTTGCTTCCAAATAAGTTGAACGAGACAGCAGAATAGGCCTGTCCCTAGACTAAACCCCATCCATTGACTCTTCTCAGAGTATCTCATCATGCTCCATCAAAGAGAACTGGATGAGAAATGATAGGTATCCAACAGATACATGTAATCTTCTAGAATGCCACCAAATAGATTGATGACAGGCACCTTTGAGGTTCGAGACACAACGCCATTGAGAACGGGGCGAACAGTCTTTTGATACATGGCTCCACGGAGTGCCCACCACCACAAGGATGCACCGCGTTTCTTGAGCTCATCTGATTCGAGCTGCGTAATGTTGCGCAGACCGATTGTTTCCGAGTAACTTTCAATGAGCATACGCCGAGAGTAAAACTCAATGGCGAAACCAGCCAACCATGGCGTCCAGTTGCGGGGTTGTTGGCGGTATCGGTAAGCAAGCAGAGCATATATGAGAGGCCGTAGGATGTAAAGGACCTCGGCAGCAGTTCCCTTTGCAGTTTGCAGCTTGTGCAGAAGATCAAGCGGTTCGCTAACGTCCTCGGCAGATAGCAAGTTGCTGAGCAGGAACGCCTGTGAATCGAGCGGTGTTTGCGGCAAAAGTGTGCCTGTTCGTGGCATAGTCCACTGCTTGGGCCGATTCTGAAGACGTGGGTCCTCGGGATCAAACTGGCGCTGAGGTAGTAGTGGCGACGTCAATGGTCGCTTCATAGCAGCCAATAGAGCCAGACGAACCGACGCTTTGACGGATTCAATGCCAAGGATAATCCTCCAACGGCGCTTGTCTCCACCACGCTTGGCTGCCACGGTCTCCCATAGTAACTCTGTATATTGTGTGAGTGTCACCAGTAGCGACAAGTATTTGTAGATGGTTTTGAACTTGAACGCATGCTCCGTGTACTTTGTGTGTAACGTTGGTTTGAAGTCGGGATCGCCTTCAGTCATGCGTTTAGCAGCACGAGCAAGAATCGAGTCATGATACAGACCGAGGATCTGTAGAATGGACGTTACTAGATGTTAGTAAATGGCGGAGATCGTGGCAAAATCATGTCCAAGGAGAATCAGAATCACTTACAAGCTTCAGAGGCGACTTCCACATCTTTGAATCTTCCAGGTAGAATGAAACTTATAGACCGTACACTTGACTCGATGGATGAGATTTGAGTGGCATTTTTGAGTAAAAACTCCTCATACCGCGCAAGCCAGCTGGCATCTTTGGCTGAATGGATCCCGTCCATTGTGGAGAAGTTGCCGAGAAAGTAGAGAAGAACGACCAGCCGAGGCGGTGGGTCAGGTGACCTGTGGAAAAAAGAGTTCCCATGATCACGTGATATGGGCTGTCTGTCAGAAGCCAGAGACAGCGCCAAGTTCCATGTATCAATGGTAAAAAATACAAGAGGAAGCAGTGTAATATAATTGTATCCTTAATCCTTGATATCTTTAATCTTTAATACACTCAAGTTTTATTATTTTTCACTCCTTACTTTCTGTACACCTCTTTACTGTACAACTCACTTTCCTACACCACATGTTCTACCCTTTCATATTTACTACACTTTAAAGATAATATTCCCTGATTTTCACTACCCGTTTATCTTCACCAGTTCATCCTTCCCATTTTATCTTTACCAGTTTATCCTGATACCCCTGTATGTTGTTACCTCTTTATTGTTACTACCCCTGTATCCTGTTAACCCCTGTACATTACTACATCAGGTTACAACGCTTTACATTACTACATCAAAATTACAACACTTTACATTACTGCATCAGATTACTACACTAAATTACTACCCATCAAATCACTACACTTGATCTATTCCAGGTTAATACTTTACGTTCTTGCCCCTTGATATATTGTGTTCATCAAGTTGTACCCCTGTATCATACTACTTTACTTTAATATCCATCATTAATACATCACGTTAATACTCTTCATGTACTAGCCATCACTGCCGCTTATTATCCATCACAATACCACCGTTTACTACTACCCCTTATCATTACTATACGTTACGGTATTTTCCCCACGGCAATAACCCTATCATTACGCTTCATCCCTTATGAACCCCACCCCCCCCCCCAACCCCTGGCGTCTACTGGCTCCTGCACTGACACCTGCTAATCTACCCCTATTAGTTAACGTGTGTTGAACCCGGCTCCTAACCTGAACCCCCCTGTTTCATTCAAATTCTTGTGTGTACTGTATGTATACCCCTATTCACGGCTACCCCGCACAATCAATATTCACGACTTGGTCGCGTGCTAGCTAGTGGTGTGATCGATGTTGAACATCAAGAATAAACATGGCACATCAACACGGCCTCGGATTTGACGGGAAAATCCGACACAACCCCTATCCTCTTTTACCCCCTCCATTCTTAGCGCCGTTTGTGAACGGCATGCATGCAAGCTAAAAGAGCACTAATCACCACAGTAACAGAGATCTGTATAAACGAGTGGTGAGCAGAAATGGAATATAGAAGCCGGAAATGGGCGCTATATAAAAATAAACTGCTAAACCAACTAAAAAAATCAGTTTGGTATCAATACATTACCTTAGTCATTTGCCAGGTCCTTTTAAACAGCTTTTTCGCGGCTCTGGTGTCGGCATAGGACTGACTGCCGACGCACGCCTTAAATGCAGCAACGCGTCCTAATGCGGAAATCGTCTCCCAATTAGGCATTATGGTGCATGACATGTCCCAAAACAGTTGATAAATGGATCCAACTGCACGGAGCCATTGAAGGGGCAAATTGTAAACTTCAACACGTTTTTACTCCAACACGACCGTGGTTCCTTGTCATGGACCTTGTTCAAATACTTGTTGATAATTATTCGGCGGTTCTGCGCAATCTTTAGATCATTGTGCAATGCCAGCTGTTGGAAGCTGTTGTGTAGCTACAAGTGGTGAAGTAGAATCTCGTGCCGTGAAGGAAGCAAAAAAATTGTTTATTTGACCCCACCCCGGTAAAAAAACAATGTCCGTTCAAATTCCGATATGCACGGCCTGACCACTCATAGGCCCCCGTCTAAGACTGCATTGCATTTGCCAAGCTTATTACTACAACGCATCTGGCCTTGATTTTCGGCATTTGGCCATACAAAGTTATTTTGTTTGCGGCGAGCCACAGCGGCTGCCGGTATAAATACCCGGCAGAGTCGCCAGATTGAATCTGTGTGGTATTCTTTCTTTGACTGTCATTCTTTTTTGGTCCTCTGGAATCTCCCCCCTTCATTAAAACAAACGTTCACCTTCATTACCAATTTTTGTTTCAACACGCGCGTTCGTACAGAATTAATCATGTCTCTTCGCTTTGCTGTTTTGGCTCTCGCCGCCATTTCTCAGGCTGTCAACGCCCAGACATTCACTTCTTGCGACCCTACCAAGGGCTCGTGCCCTGCCGACCCTGCTCTCGGTGGCTCCGTGTCTGCTGACTTCACTCAGGGCCCCTCGTCCGACTTCACGGCCATCGACCACGCCGACCGAATCTCGTATGGCCCCGACGGTGCTGTGTTCACCATTGCCAAGCAGTTCGACAACCCCACCCTCGCCTCAAACGCGTACATCATGTTTGGTCGCGTCGAGGTGGTGATGGAGTCTGCTCCCGGTACTGGAATTGTGTCTAGTGTTGTTCTGCTTTCGGATGACCTTGACGAGTTTGACATTGAGTTCATTGGTGGTGATAACGCCGATGTCCAGACCAACTACTTCTCCAAGGGCGACACCTCTACGCCGAACCGTAGCACAAAGGTCCCCGTTTCCAGTCCCGAGACTACTTTCCACAACTACACTCTTGACTGGCAGGACACTCAGACCGTTTGGTACGTGGACGGCACTCCTATCCGCACTCTGCTTTCTTCGAGCCCCGAGGGATACCCTCAGACTCCTATGAACGTGCGCATTGGTTCGTGGGCTGGTGGTGACTCTTCCAACCCTCCTGGAACTATTGAGTGGGCTGGTGGTCTCACTGACTACTCCAAGGGTCCCTTCAACATGACTGTCAAGTCTGTTGCCATCTTCGACTACTCCACTGGTAACTCGTACACTTACGGAGACACCAGCGGAACTTGGGAGTCGATTGTTTCCAACGGTGGTGTTATCAACGGTAACCTTGTTGAGCCTGTTGTTGCTGCTGCCAACCCGTCTTCATCGTCGGCTGCTCCTTACGGTTCCAACTCGACTGTGTCACCTGCTGGTCCTGCTACTGTCTACGAGTCTGGTGAGCCCGTCTACGAGACCACCCACCTCACTTACACCACCACTGCTCCTTGCACCACCACTACTGCTCCTGCTGCTGTTGCTCCAGAGGAGACCGCTGGCCCCGTGTATGAGACTACTCTCATTACCTACACCACAACTGCTCCCTGCACCACTAGCGCTGTTGTCGAGACTCCTGCTGAGACCGCTGCTGCTGAGTCTACTGCGCCTGCTGCCGAGTCTCCTGCTGCTTCTACCCCTGCTGAGTCACCTGCTGCTTCTGCCCCTGCTGAGTCGCCTGCTGCTTCTGCCCCTGCTCCCTCTGAGGCCCCTGCTGAGTCGCCTGCTGCTACTCAGGTTCAAGAGACCAACTCTGGTGTTCGCTCCATTGTGTCTGTGGGCTCACTATTTGTGTCTGTTGCCGCTGTCATGCTTCTGTGAGCGTCAGCATTCAGCCTGTACTAGTACTGTAGCAATTAACTCATGATACCCATGCACATGGATTGATAGCGGTGCTTTACTATATGGTAGACCTTTTTAAAAAGTTCTTTGGTAGGGTGGATGTTACTCTAGAATTGTTTGGTATAACGTTTGTTAAGGAATTCTTTGGTAGACGTTTTTTATAAATTGTTTGGTAGACGTTTTTCTAGAGATTCCTGGGCAGAGTCCATGGTGGATGATTTTCTTGGACGTTTCTCTGAAGTCTTTGGCCGACTTGTCTAGAGATTCCTTGGTAGATATTGTTTCTGAAATGCTTCTCTAAAGTTCTTGGTAGACTTTTCTCTAGAGATTCCTTGGTAGAAGTTTCTTACTGGACTTTTTTTGTTAGATGTTTTTTCAAAGTCTTTGGTAGATGTTCAAACATCTTACAATTAAAGAATTCGCTTGATTGAAATCTTAGGTAGACGTTTCTTACTTGTGGCTTGTCGCTAGACTTTTTGCAGTCTCCTTTACTACAGTGTTCTGATTAGTTTTATCATTACAGTGTTCTTTGTATAGTGTTATTTATTACAGTGTTGCTGACTATAGTGAGGTTCCAACAATTAAGTTATTACGGCGTCCCTGCGTAGAGAACTCTATTACCATGTGACTAACTAGAAGTAGTTTCGACCGTTCGTTAGTTGATGGATGTAATCCCAGTGATAATTCCCTAATGCTCACTATACTGTTCCTTAGTAGAGGATCTTTAGTAAAGGTCGTTAATAGAGTGTCCTTACCAGATGGTTTTAATAGAGTGTCCCTCACCAAATTGTTTTTCAGTAAACGGTTCCTTACTAAAGGGGGTTTCACTGTGGTTGCTTCTTGGGTGGAGTGTCCCTCTTAACGTTATACGGTTCTTTACAAAAGTATTTCTGGTAGGTTAACAATGTTTCTTACTAGAGTATTCCTGTTACAGTGTATCTTACTACAGTGTTATTATTTACAGTCTACTTTACTACAGTGTTCTTAATTACGGTTCTTTACAACAGTGTTCCTGTTTATAGTGTCCCCTACTAGAGTGTTCCTGTTTACAGTCTACCTTACTACAGTGCTCTATATTACGGTTCTTTACCAGAGTGTTCTTGTGTACTATTCTGTCACTCCTAGACATGTTCTTTACTCTATGTACCCATTGGCCATTCTTTGCTAACCAAATGTACTCGCACTAATTATACTTGCTAGATGTGTCTATTCGTTACTAAGCGTGTTCCTTATTAGACGAATATCCGTAGACGTGTTTCATTACTTGGCTTTCAACCAGACACTCGTAAGTCAGCTTCCCCTAAGGATCCTCTTTCTGCCACTCTTTACTACGTGTTGACTAAGATCCATGGATAACTATTTCTACGGCCAACCGTGCACTGAACCACAATTTTAGACACATATACAAATAACACTAGTAGCACTAACTCGTCGTATCCAGTATGTCACTCAATGGGGAGCTATGCATTACTCGTAAATGCCAGGTCCCGCTGATAGCATCGTTGTGCATTACTTGTGTTTCAGAAGTCTGCGTTTCCAGTGTATGGCAGTTCATTGTTGAGTATTACTTTTAGTATAATTACAGTGAAGTATACTGAGTAACTGAGAACTGTGTAACAGTCACTATAAACCCCTTACAAGCCAAGACCTTTCAAATTCCACTACCAACTCCACTACAACCCCTTCAGTCCCCCCTCCTCCCATTTTACCCCCTTTAACCCCCCTTTAACCCCCCTTTAACCCCGGAAATTATAGACCCCCCGGTCCGTGCTGCTATACATAGCATTTTAGTTGGATCGTCCCGTCGTACGCAGCCGTTGGAGGGTACGGTTACGGTTACTAGTAATGCGGCCAGCCATGCCAATAATACGCAGTCAGCCCACGAGGTCAAGGCCTCGGCAAACGATTGGACACTTAGTAGCCCCTATTAGACTCAAGGCTCATGTTTCAGCTGTTAATACTAGGAAACACGGCATCTTGGCGAACCAGCCGTCGATATATTCTAAATAATATTTTTCCATGGTTATGACCCGCCATCCCACCATGTCCCACCGGCTGCACCCAACACCCAACTGCCGGTGAGTCCTCCAGGGCTAGGGCCGCACTAAGCAGCACGGCTGTTTGGCGGCGGTCCCCCCGCCGATCGGCATCCACGCGATCTCGGATTTTGTTGCATGCGCCGTGACTGCGAAATCCCCGGTGTGGCTGTAGACCCGACTATTGAGACGACAACCAAGAGAAATCCCCATAAACCCCAACTAGAAAACTTGAAACACTGGCGGGTCTTATCAACAACTCATTACCCGTCCCTCCCGTCGTTTAGCCCCGCCATCTCGTCTCACCTGCACCGTCTGAGCTTATTATAACCCCCCGCTAGCCTAAGCGAGCTCCTAATATAGACCCGCATACATGCACGCACATATGCACCTGACCTTTAGGGGCTCGTTACAGTGACGGACTGCGCCCATTCGTTTCGAATATAAATACAAGGCTTCTTTCCTCTTGTTGTTTAGTTTCTTTCTTCCTGTGCACAGACCTTTTTAATCTCGGTCATCTCCTCGGGTTCGTTACAGCCTCGTTGTTCATCTCCGTTAAACTCTCGTTGTGAGATCATATCAAACAAACAACACATCGTTCTTCTTTTTCCTCTCTTCCTTCCTCAACTTTTTTCTGCGTCGGTAAAAGCAGTTTTCTTTGGTCTTGACACCTTCACTTTTGCAAATAAATCAATCATGGCCCTTCGTATGGCGCCTCGTTTGGCCTTCATGGCTCTAGCGGCTCTAACCACCGCCTCGGCTCAGACTTTCACCAGTTGTAACCCGCTCAAACAGTCGTGTCCCGCCGATAAGGCCCTCGGCTCATCCATCGAGGTGGACTTTGCAGCAGGCGAATCCTCACTGTTCAACGTCGTGAACCACGGTGACAAAATCTCCTATGGCCCCGACGGAGCCACCTTCACCATCTCCCAGTCCGGTGATAACCCAACCATCCAATCCAATGCCTACATCATGTTTGGCCGCATTGAGGTTGTGATGCAGGCGGCTCCCGGCACTGGAATCGTATCGAGTGTCGTGCTACAATCAGATGATCTCGACGAGTTTGACATTGAATTCACCGGCGGCGATGCTTTCCACGTCCAGACAAACTACTTCTCAAAGGGTGACACCTCGACCTTTGATCGTGGTGGAATGTCCAGTGTCAACAGTCCACAGACAACAATCCACAACTACACAATTGACTGGCAGGAAGCTCAGGCAGTGTGGTATGTGGACGGTGCTCCTATTCGCACCCTTTTGTCCTCGGCTCCTGAAGGTTACCCACAGACCCCCATGGCTCTACGTATTGGTTCATGGGCTGGTGGTGATCCATCCAACCCTCCTGGTACCATTCAGTGGGCTGGTGGTCAAACCGACTACTCGGCTGGTCCCTTTAACATGATCATCCAGTCTGTGTCCATGGTTGACTATTCGTCGGGTGCTTCATACTCTTACAGTGACATGAGTGGCTCGTGGCAGTCCATTGAATCTGATGGTGGAGCTATCAATGCTAATGTCAATGGAGACGTAGCTGTGGCTGCTGCTCCTGTTGTATCGAGTGCTCCTCCTGCTCCTTCTACCACTTCGACGACCACTCCTCCACCTCCTCCTTCACCAACGACTTCGACCACTCCTCCTCCTCCGACAACTTCATCAGTTGCTCCCACAACCTCGAGTACTCCTCCTCCTCCTCCCCCTCCTACCACGTCGAGTACTCCTCCTCCCCCTCCTCCTACAACGTCGTCAACAACTCCATCATCAGTTGTTCCCACGACCTCGAGTACTCCTCCACCGCCACCACCACCACCTACCACTTCTTCCGTGGCTCCTACGACGTCGTCATGGACTTCAACCTCGTCTGAGACTCCTACTACTTCAAGCACTCCTCTCCCTCCTCCTAGCACCTCGTCCGTCGAGATTTCCACTTCTATCTTCGTGGCTCCTACGAGCTCCAGTTCCAGCGCTCCTTCAACAACGTTTGAGGTTTCTGTGGCATCTGTTGCCACTTCGGCTGCTGCCAAGTCTTCTACTGCAGCTGCCGAGTCTTCTGCTGCTCCTGCTGAAACCGCGACAGCTGAGCCTACTGCTGCTGCTCCTACTGACACTATTCAGACCAACTCCGGTGCTCGTTCCGTGGTATCGGCTGCCTCATTGACTGTATCGCTTGCTGCTCTGCTCATGCTCTTGTAAGCTCTCATATGTTTTGTATTTTTTTACACATCTCTGTATCTATAACCTAATGCATTAATGATAGATTGAGAAGGTCAGATCTAGTGGTGCAGGTTATTAACTTGAGTTCTATAATGTTGACGACAAGATCATCATGAGGCAGTCGTACAATGGCATCATGAGGGCTCTTGTAGGACAATCATCGTGAAGGTTAGATCTGTACAATGAGACCATCATAAAGATCAAGTCTGTGCAATATCATCGTGAAGATCAAGTGCACGATAAGATCATCATAAAGGTCAAGTCCGTGTAGTATCCAATGTCAAGCTGTACAACAAGATCTCTACAAGGTCCAGTGTGTATGACTATGTCATCGTGACGGTCAAATCTGAACAACAATCTCACCGTAAAAGTCAAGTCTGTGCAATATCATAATGAAGGTCAAGTCTGTACCACAGTATCACCCTGAAGGTCTCACCGTGAAGGTCAAGTCTGTACCACAAGATCATCCTGATGGACTGTTATGTACCACAATACCTTCACGATGGCCTTTTCTGTACCACAGTATCATCATAAAGGTCAAGCCTGTACCACAATATCATCCTGATGGCGTGTTCTGTACAATATCATCTTGACGGCCCTAGCTGTCTCAATGTTGTAGCATCATCCTCATGAAGCTTTCGAGTTACGCTTCCATGGAGGAACATACTTTCCAGGCGTATTACCTTGTGGTCTCTCAGAAGTACTTGATATAGGCTCCTTTATTTCATATGTTTGTCGTGATCTCGGCTCCTCTGAGGAGTTTGTCGTCTTATGAGCTCGTTGCTCAGCTGACCGTTCAGCTAACCGTTCAACTGAACTCTTCGATTCGCCTTCAGTCTCGACTGATGCAGTAGATTGAGATTGACTCTTTTGCTCATCAGTCGCCCTGTTTGATTGCGCTTCCCGTTTACTTTCTCTGTCCCTCTTAGTTGGACTTTCTCTGTCACTCTTTCTACTTAATGAACTACCATTGCTGGATTCAAGTGACAATCCTTCAAGAGCAGATTCGAGAGCAGATTTGAGATCGCGGTCGTTATGGCCCTCGTTATGGCCCTCCACATGGCCCTCATTGCTTAAAGACTGGCTTTTCGAGCTTCGTGCTCCCTCACTCTGCCTATCCTCAGTCCCCTTCGAACCTGTTGACCTCTGTGGACTTTCTTGGGCGCTGTTGGCTCTAACATTGTCGCGAAGTTGTCGGTTCAATGCAGCAAAAGGACTTTGGACAGCCGATGATGATGAAGCTTGTGTTCGTCGCGCAACCGGTATGTATTTGGTGATATCCTCCTTTGGTACAAACCCCGGCCGGATCCGCACTTCCTTTCTTATCGATCCGTCGCTACGAACAGTTCCACCTGCGACTCGGGATCCATCGTCTCCTGTACGAATGCCCGACGGAGTGGACATCAAGTTGCAAAGTTACGGTACGGCGTATTGCAGCATCTTTATAAGAAATCAAATCAAAAGTTACAACTACAAACCAACACAAAAACCTAGCAAATAAGCAAGAATAAAAAAATAACAGCAACTAGGCCGGTAGCAGCAAGCGGATAGCAGCAAGCAATAGAATAGCGAGTCCAGTACAAGTCCAGATACGAGTTCAGATACAAAGCCTCAGCAAGAACACGGACAAGAGACGTCTTAGGAGCACCGTTGGGTCCCAAAATGAGAATATGATCACCGGGATTGATGCGAATACGAGATGTTTGACAAGACTCTCACCCGACTGATCAATAAGCGCCAGTCCAGGAACAACAGTAGGTTTTTGCTCGAAACAAACTCCCTTGAAGCCCGTCCAGGAACAACAATAGGTGTACTCGAAGCCAACCCGTCCAGGAACAACAGTATGTTTTTGTTCGGAACAGACTGCGTTAAAACCCTCCTGCACTGTTCAGTCTCTGCTACCGTCCAATTGACAGTAGAGAGTACAAGCTACAATATTCACCAAAACCACCGTTCAATGCAACTACAACCGTAACCAGTCGCTTTATGCTCCACAGCGCCTAGTAGACGGTTGCTAGAGCCTGGTTGTGTGTACACAGCTCCCAGTGCCCGACTGTCTCACAGTGACCAGTGACTCTCACAGTGACTCTCACAGCGACTCTCACAGTGCCTGACTGTCTCACAGCGACTCTTCACCGTAACTCCTCACTATAACTCCTCACTGCAACCCATTACAGCGCCTTTAAGCCATTTCGCCTTAACGCTTTTTACGCCTTTACGACTTTTGTCCCACTTCAACCTCACTACCACAAGCGAGACAGCTGTACACAAGATGACCATCGATGCGTACAGCAGCATTTTTCATAGCAACCCATTCTCCCTTCGCTGGGATACGACCGCACTCAGAGTTGAGGCAACGAGCACCAGTCTTTTTGTAGCGCAGTCCACACGAGTTACACAACTGACCCGCAGATGACGACCACGAAGGGCGCCAGCATGGTGACTGGTCGCTTCCACATGAAATGCACCGGCGCTTGAGCGAATTTGTGTACTGCTCAAGCGTCATTGAATGCTGGTGATGATGCGAGTTATGAGCAGCGCGAGGCGATTGGGGAGGAGATGGTGGTCTAGCTGAAAGTCGGTGCAGTGTAGCAGCCACGCTGTCAACGTCATCATCTCCAAGTGCACCACTGCCGCTTGCTCCTTGGTAGTAACGGAACTGGGCAGCTGACGACGACGAAGAAGATGCAGTGCGTGCGTAGGGCTTCGAATCATGCGATAGCCGTCGCTGCGCCTTTTGATGCATACTGCTCTGTGCAGGCCCGCCGTAATTGTATTGCGAACTTGAATGTGAATGTGAGTGAGAGTGTGAATGAGACCGCTTGTGTGTGTACGCCGAGCTGCTCGTCGACAACGGTGTCGCATATCTTATGGGGGATGTAGAGTGTGGGGCGTGTTCATGCCACGAAGACGACTTGGACGATGATGATGCTGATGACGCCGACACCGACGCCGATGCGGACGCCGTCGAAAACGCGTGGGCCGATGGATCATGGGTTTGGCCATGAGCTGAAGAAGTGTGCAGTGCTGCAGACTGCAATCCTGTTGGCCCGTGCTGTGACGGCCGCTCGTGTATCCACGGCATAGGGATCTGAGCAATCTCACGAAGCTTGGATGGATATGTCTTTTTGAGCCAAGCGTCGAGCTGTGGGCGCCACATGGCTCGTGGGGCCGTGTCAGGGTACAACAGCGACATGGAAGCGCGACGGGGCTTTTTGGCGGGTGCAGACGAAGAAGCTGCCGACATCGTCGACAGGGTCGGCGACAACCCCGACGATCCCGACGACGACACGGACGAAGCACGCGAATCAGTAGGCGAATGAATTGCGCCCGTGTCGGGAATGGCTAGTGGTGCGGTGACCGAGAGGGATGGCGGGCGATTGGCGAGGGTTGATGATGAGGAATCATCGGTTGATTCATCAGTTCGGACCCCGAGCTCGATAGCGGACCGGGGCTCAGCCAACAACGGCGACGAGTCCGAAGCCACGACAGGACGGCCCAACGGTACCGGTCGCTTAAACACGTGGTCGTCAAAAGATGGTGGTTGATGCTGGCGTGGAAGCACTTCTGGTGCTGAGTGCACGAGCATAGAAGAGACCATAGTTGAATCAGGTAAGCGGGGGGAGTGGGGGGGGGACTTTTGGCAGTTGAGAATCGTCAACCAGAAGGACAAAACAACCAGGAAATGGCAGATCAAGGTTACAAGGACAGTCAATAACAAACTATTGCTGATAGTAGTAGAATTGGCGGGTCAAACCAGACACTAGATCACCACCCAAATACCCGCGACACAACGCAGTACGGAGCAAAAACACAGGGCCGGCACTTCAGTCAGGTCCGGAATTGATGGCGTATAAAGAGCAGGAGATTTTAAAGGATACAACAATCGAATTGTTGTTGGAATGAGGCCAAAAATGAGGATTCTTGGCACACAAATGGTGGGGGGAGGAAGGCGGTGGAAAATGACGAATCGGTAAGAGGGAATATGAGGAAGAAGAATACGGGACAATTATCGATCTCCACTACACACAAACCACCACTACCACGAGGGGCCGCATTGCGCCCTAGCCCTGGAGATTGCGTGCGGAGGGTGGCCCTTGCCGGTGGGGGGAGAAAGGGTTGGTGGTTGAAAGGGATACTATGGTTTTAGTAGTTGGCGGGACAAGACATATTTTATTAGTACAAGATATATAGATGCACGGCCAATTGGACTAGATACCAAAACTTGAACCCACCAACCTCATCTAACAGTGGCTTAAACTCGGTCACCCCACCACTACCCCGCCCGTTGGGTAAATAGATACTGCTATTACAACGTGGGTCACAGCCCCAGCCCCGCAGCATGGGTAAGGGCGTCCCGCTGTTATCAATCAAGCCGGACTGCGGCACACCTAAACGAGTGTATTCCGGAGGGTCTCATCCGGCGGGTCTCATCCGGTGGATGCGAGAATTCAGTTTCTAGAGACGTAGAGACGGACGCCGATGAAGAACCGACGTGGGGGTGGAGGAGGAAAGACCGGCTACAAGCATTCACGCTTCTCATCGCAATGCCATGAGAATGCTGGTGAACCTTAAGGGTTACGTCATGGTCGGCTAACCGGCATTTACCCGTTGTTTAGTACCGCATAAACCTGAGCTCCTGTCAATTGGTCTAAGCTGTTACTATCGCACAAATTAATTGCCCTCTTCACTTTCATTCCACGTCAAATCGCTCAATCTCGCCGATTGGCCCCAGCTCCTCACTATGCGCAATTGGATTCCAGATAATGTGCGTTGACGTCATTGTACTGTGAGCTGCATGTCAAGTAGAGGAGGAGGATAAAAATGACGGGTTTGAAGTAGTGTCGAAAATTACCTGTGATTAAGAGTTGTTTGATTGAGTCTTGGTGGCTATTCTTTATCAATTTATTGGTACTTTGGTATGTCCTGCAGTGTCAAATGGGTGAAATATAAGAAACTGCACACTGATAATACCAAATATATCGATGAATGCGTGTGGAAATTGAAGTAGACAATTAATATTAAAATTAATGGATATTAATGATTTATAGTACAGTACTCCAGTTTCGTTTGAGTAGTACTGCTTTGTATAGTACAGCTTTACCAATTTTTATAGCATTTGTTACTATGAAGAATAGGAGTATGAAATGATATCCACTACTCACTCACTGGCTGAACCGTAATTACCCCAAATACACCAACAAACTACTGAAATCCGCCTAATAAACACACATTATACTTTACTCTTTACTCTTTACTCTATAATACTGTATAGTACTACTCCAAGGCTCTCTCTCCTCATTATTCCTCTCACTACTATAACTCCCTGTAAGCATATTCAGGGGACTTCTACGACTAAACCAACTTCTTCTTCCTTGATCCAAATCCGCACCGCCTGTCTCTGTCTCGCTGATCCATGGCTTCACCTGCTGGCGCTTCGGCCCCCACAAAACATCCTGTGGGACTCAAGGTTCTACGTCTGTCACGTCCAGAACTTCATCGAGCCAACATCTCTGATTCCCACGACTTGCCATCTCAATTACTATCAGTACCCTCATCGTTTGGCAGCGTCTACGTAGGAGAAACGTTTTCTGCTCTGTTGTCGACTCATGCCCACTGTACACGCGACTCCTCGGTCAAAGTTCGCCTCTCCATAAGCATCCAGCTGCCATCTCAAGCCATTGTCAATCTCCTCCATCCAGATGAACCCGAGGCTTCGTACACCCTCGAGGCAGGCCAAAGTCATCAACATGTCGTCCATTACGATGCCAAAGATTCCGGCACTCACGCTCTCGTGGCTACCGTCACTTATACTCCAGTTGATCCACAATCCCCCGACTCGGAGTCTCAACCCATTGTGTTCCGTAAAAGCTACCGTCTCACTGCAGCTCCAGCCCTCAACGTCCGCACCAAAGTGACGGCTATCACCGAAGCAAAGCACCTTGTCGAGGCCCAGATAGAGAACGTGACCCACGAAACAATGGTCCTCGAATCAACTCAACTACTTCCTCCAGATAATTGGACTTCGGAGCCTCTTGCAGACCAATCAGTGCCGCCTCTGCTGCCTAAACACGTCTACCAGGCAGCCTATGTTGTGCACCGAGAATCACCGACTCAGCGGCCTTACGCTATTGGATCCAGCAAATTGATGCTTGGATGGCGCCGAGAACCTCTTGGTGAGCGTGGTTGGTTGACCACCGGTTCTATTATGCCATCCGAGTGATTAATTCTACTACTGTTTGCATGCTGCTACTCTCGTTCCTTTATTCCTCCCTTCACTGCTCTCGTGCATCTACTCTTCCCTCTACTCCTCCCTCCACTCTTCTTGCATCTACTGGTACATTACTACGTCGTTATCACTCATCAATACGGGTTGTATCCACCACGTCCCCGGTATCCTCCACGGTATCCACCTCGGAATCCCCGGCCACGACCTCGACCTCGGCCTCGACCTGAGAACCCAGGAAGGTTGGTGCGCTTAGGAACTACCTTTAGCGATCTGTTGCGGAAAATGGACTCGTTGAGAACAAGAGCATTGGATACAAGTGACGGCTCGGCAAATTCGACATATGCGTAGCCCTTGGGGTGGCCTGTGAACTTGTCCATGAGAATCGTCACTCGATTGATGGTTCCACATGACTGAAAGTGTTTCTGAAGCTCTTCGGGCGTGGCTCCAAAATCAACGTTACCAACATATACACTTCGAGCATCAATATCCTCCTTATCTTCTCGGAGCTCCTCAGTTTCTTTCGAAAGCTCTGATTGCATGGCTTGTAGCTGTTCAGCCTCTGCTTGAAGCTCCTCGAGACGAGCTTTCATGGCAGCGACATCCTGTGAGTCTTCAGCTCCAGTAGAAGCCTGGTTCTCCGTGTCAGCATCTGGTGCCGTGACGGTCTTTGTCTCCTCAGCACTGATTTTTGGCTGTTCCTCTGTTGTGGACATGGCTGGCTACGGTGAAGCTCACAAATACGCCGCGGTGAAGTGAAAAGTTGTGTGGGTTGGGGTTTGACGCAGGTGGATCTCGACATGGTCTGTGCGGTCCAAAGGTCATAACTTCAATGATCCTCGTTGATTCTCCGTCTGTTTGGGTCTTAATTGGCTTTGTTTGACTTGACAGTCCATTGATGAGGTATATGACAAAATTTTGTTGTGCCATCCCTTCAGAGGATCGTAACTCCAATGATCCTCACTAATACTCCGTTTGTCTGGTCCCCATCTGTCTGGCTCTTAATTGGCTCTTGTTTAACAGTCAATTGAGAGGTGATTGTCCTCCAAAAGGTCGTAACTCCAATGTTCCTCTCGTTGATTCTCCATTGTCTGGGTCCCATTTGTCTGGCTGTTAATTGGCTCTTGTTTGACAGTCAAATGGAGAGATACATGACAAAATCCTGTCGTATTGAGACATGACGGATCAGAAGCATTGTTTTCATTATAATACCGTTAAAGACTGAAGAGCCAAGGATCATAATCATGTCATGACAACAGCTACGTCTTGGAATGAACTTGTTGCACAGTATACGGTTTAACTATTCTCTTCGAATTCAACATTCGGATCGTACGATCACACCGTAGTCCTATGACTATTAAAGATTCCATTTAAATGACATCTAACTACTTCTTATACTGTAGTATAGACCTCCAGATTGGTACTATTAGGTACTCACTTATCAATCCGTTTGAAAAAACACCCATCCTCTCTATTTACAACTTGGCAACACTGTCCTTAAGACGCGAAGCCACAGCGTCAAGGAACTCCTCGGTAAGCACGTAGCTAGCACGATCAGTACGACCACAAGCAAGAGCCAGATCTTTGGTCATGATGCCGTCGACCTGAACCGTGTCAACAGTAGCCTTTTCGAGCTCATGAGCAAACTTGACAACATCAGGCGTATTGTCAAGAGTTCCACGCTGAATAAGACCTCGGGTCCATGCAAAGATGGATGCAATCGAGTTGGTCGATGTCTCTTTTCCCTTTTGCCATTGACGGTAGTGACGAGTGACAGTACCGTGAGCAGCCTCAGACTCAAACGTCTTACCATCAGGAGTGATGAGTACCGACGTCATGAGACCCAGAGATCCGAATCCCTGAGCAACAATGTCCGACTGCACGTCTCCATCATAGTTCTTGAGAGCCATGATATAGCCTCCCTTGGACTTGATCATCTGAGCAACCATGTCATCAATAAGACGGTGCTCATACCAGATACCCTTGGACTCAAAGTCGGCCTTGTAAGTCGACTCGTAGAGTTCAGCAAAAATATCCTTGAACCGACCATCATACTTCTTAAGAATTGTGTTCTTAGTTGACAGGTATAGAGGCAAGCCACGCGACAGAGCCAGCTTGAACGAAGCGTGAGCAAAGCCGGTGATGGACTCGGTCGTGTTGTACATGGCCAATGCAACACCTCCATCCTTCTTATAGTCGTAGATCTTGATTGTCTTGGCCTCAGAGCCGTCTTCAGGAGTGAAGATGAGCTCAAGCTTTCCAGGGCCAGCAATCACAGCGTCTTGAGCCTTGTACTGGTCACCATGGGCATGACGACCAATGATAATGGGCTGCTCCCATCCTTGGACAAGTCGAGGAATGCGAGGAATGACAATAGGTTCACGGAACACGGTTCCTCCGAGAATGTTACGGATGGTACCATTAGGCGATAGCCACATTTTCTTGAGGTTGAACTCCTTGACACGGGCCTCGTCAGGCGTGATAGTAGCACACTTGACACCCACCGAGTGCTCAAGAATGGCATTGGCGGCATCCACAGTGACCTGATCATCGGTCTTGTCACGGTTCAAGATTCCCAAATCGTAGTACTTGAGGTCCACGTCAACGTAAGGATGGATAAGCTTATCCTTGATGATCTGCCAGATGATACGGGTCATCTCATCTCCATCAAGCTCCACAATGGGGTTCTTGACCTTGATTTTAGCTTGGCTGCTATCTTGTAGTTAGTAGGTGAATAGCAAAGAGAAACCATTGAAGAGTACTACGACCATGGAAGAGTACAATGACCATTGAATAGTACAATGACCATTAAATAGTACAATGACCATGGAAGAGTACTATGACCATTGTGGAGGTAAGTAGTGAGTAAGTAGCCAGTGGTAGACTCACAAGACTCACAAGACTCACAACCCCCAGCTCCGGCTCAGCTGCTCGTTCTTTCTATACCACATTGAAACTTACACATGCGACGAGAGTACGGGATGTGAGGAGCCATGGCTGAAGCCAGGCTACGCGAAGCAAGTGACATTCGAGACATTGTCTTGAACAGTATCAATGAACGATGAGTGTGGGGATTTGCGAGCTTTTATACTGGCAACTGCGGCTGATGAGTCAAGGCCGATTTCGGCCATATCAGTGCCGAGTCCGCAGTAGCCGGGGCTACACGGGGTAAACTGGGTAGTATACGAATATGAAAAGAGCTGTAAACTAGTTATCAATCAATCTGTATGTAATCGGTTCATTTTTGCAATTGGAGTGCAATTGGTGCTGTAGTTGCGACTCTAGATAATATCAGCCCTGTTGTAGACATGGAACTTGTTCAGGGTCTGAAGGTTCAGCCAAAACTACAAAACACAAACAAAACTACACAAAGTAACAGTTCTACTTGATAGTGGACTGTACTAATGTACTGTAACTGGACTCATTTTAAGATATGGTGGTACAAATAGTGACCATTTCACCTACCAACTTTTATCACCCCTTCCAACTAGTAACTATCACTGACCCATTCCGTACCAACTATACCTCTATCCCTCAGATCCATCCATCAGATCCATCCATCAAATACATCCATCAAATACATCCATCAAATACATCCCTCCCTCTCTTCCTCCATCTCTTTCTCCATCTCTTCCTCCCTCTTTCTCCCATACAACTGGCGTCGCAGGTTCTACGACTTGTATTGATATGATAAATATGCACTTTAGACGAGGGAGCCCGACTTCTTGAGCTGGTAGTAAACAATAGCAAACGGAGCACCGAAGCCAACAACTGAGTTAGTGACACTGAGGAGTTTTTTGGGCGTGTTTTATCGACTAAACTTACCAAAGTAGCCCCAGTGAAGAGCCCAGTAAGGAATGTATTTACGGCCGTGGACCTTGAAAGGAAGGTTGGTGTAGGGACCCTCGGGACCGTGACGAGCAATAGCCGATGAAGAGAAGCCACGACGGGCCACAAGACGAGCGGATTGAGTGCCGAGACGCAGCATTTTTTCTGTTCCAACTAAATGACAAGAATGACAAGAGACGTAAAGAGTCGGGAAAACGTATGATTTTGCGTAGGGTGAATTTTCGACGTTCCATAGTGGTTGTACCCCGATATAGTGATGACATTTGGTTAACTAGGCTATTGGCGAGTACCCACTTTTGGTGACCTGTGATTGGCCACGACTCCAGTTGGGCAAGGCCTAAAATGGCACCACTGAATCTCACCAAATTCTTCGTTCTCTCACCTACAAACCCCCGTATCTTCTTTGCATCAACAATGGCTGTCTCTAACGCCGCCATCAAGCCTATTACTGGCACTCTTAAGCGCAGGATCATCTTTGATATTGCCACTGGTATGTTTTAATCCTGTTTCCGTGTATATCAGTGTCTAACTCAGCTTTCGGTACGTGTGGGGCATATTTTGCAGCCAAACCAATCACAAATCCCCTCAAATACTAACTCAGCTCTGGGTGGTGTCTTTTCTTCCTACTGGTGGTGGGGGTAAGTGTTTCTGTCATGTTTATTTGGTGTTTTACTGCTGGTTCTAACTCAGTGTCCACAAGCCTGCCGTGGCTAAACGTGACCAGTGGTACAAGGAGTACGCTAAGACCAAGGGCCAGTAAATGCCTTTTGATATTTAATACATTGATGTACTGAGAGTGTGCGAGAGAGTGTACAAGAGAGTGTGAAAGGAAGAAAAAGTGTTCTGAAAGTTTCACAAGATGATGGCTTTCATGGGTGGTACTTCCTGACTCAATTGATACCTAGTATATGATGGATTTTTGGAGTTTGGGTATTAAGACCTGATTATATGGCCTTCTGAGTTGGTAATTATGTGGCCTTTTGACATGTGGTAACTTGATTAAGCAGTTTGGAACCAGTACTTCTCATATCAAGTCTGTTAAGTCGCGTAGATATTCCTCTCAACCGCGTAGTTTACTATGTGAGGATACTGAACTGACAATTCCTCGACAGTTTTGTAAATTACCATCTCTTTCATAACTATACACTATCATAGTGACTGTATTGACTGTATTCAGATCCAATTTACCTTATTTAAACAGTATCTCCTGTATTGTTTCCGCCCGTACACCTCGTGTCATCAACATTTAGTTAACCTGGATATTCTTGTACACTTCACCACTTGACTCCATGATTGAGGTAGACGCTCTGAAGGAGGACGCGCTCAACAGCCTCCTGGGCACCATAGACAGTGTAAGTACATTGAATTGTGTGGATCTTTGTCTAACTTAGCTGCAAACAAGTGCCAAACTGCTCGTTCTCGACAGGTCATTGGCCACTGCCGTCAACCTCGTTACTCCCTTTTCGCTACTCAAAGAACATGGTATCGAGTCTATTTTTTGGCTCCAGGCCGAAAATTTACAAGCTGCTGTGAGCTCGGCCTTGTCTGCGACATCAGCACAAGTCTCGGCTTCTGTAGTGCCACGATCCCTCGTGTTTCTCACATCTCCAGGCCTCAAGCAAGCACATCTGGTGGCTCAACACATCCAACAACTTGTGGCACTCAATTCTCAGTTCGCCACCCACTCACGGCCCATCACTGACTTTAATGTCATTATTTCTCCTCAGCCAACCATGGGGTTTAGTCTTGTTCTCGAAGAATCAAGTGTTCTAGGCGACGTTCGTCTCCACCCATGGCCTGCCTACTTTCTACCATTGCATCCCGATCTGCTGTCATTGAACCTCGACACAGCGGGCTTTGAAGATACTTATATCCGAGAGATCCCTACAGCTGTTCATCTTGCTGCCGAGGCTGTGCAGAACCTGCAATCCCGCTACGGTCTAATAGGTCGCATCACCGGGAAAGGAGACAATGCCCGGTTGTTAGCTGACATTCTGCTTCATAAACGACAGCAGCGCCGAACAGACCTTGCGTCTGACGTTGTTTCAGGACCAATGGGACTGCTGGATAGTCTTCCTTTTGCCAAGGCACTGTCAACGACCGCTTCACCAGCACCAAGCATTGCTACAGACAAACAGACCAAAGATGCCGCAACAACCCAGTTCAACTACAAGTATTCCAACATCTTTGTAGGCACCAACATTGATGAGCTCGTCATTGTCGACCGTAAATCGGATCTTGTGACTCCACTGCTTACGCAGCTCACTTACGAAGGACTCATCGACGAGTTCTATTCACTATCCGACGCTGGCCAGGTCGAGCTGCCGTCTACTGTTGTCAGTCCGCCCAATGCGTCGGAAGGAGCATCTGCGCAGGCACAGGCCGTGCGCGGAGAGACAAAGCGAGTAGTACTAGGCGGTGAATCCGATGCGTTGTTTGAGGACATTCGAGATTTCAATTTCGCCGCTGTGGGACTCACGCTAAACCGACTCGCTCGCCAGCTTCATGAAGAGTACGAGAGCCGTCATCAGGCTCAGACCGTCTCACAAATCAAAAGCTTCGTGTCACGACTCGGTGGCTTACAATCACTGCACAAAAACCTGCAATTGCATACGAACCTGGCTGATGATCTGAAGCGCAAGGTCGAGGGAGAGGAGTTCAACAAGTGGCTGGAGATTCAGCAGAATATTGTTGCCGAGTCCATGGATACAAACAAACTACTAACAATGATAGAGGAACTCATCAACCGGTCATCCTCACTCGTCATAGTTTTGCGGCTCATGGCTCTTGAATGTCTGTGTAAAGGAGGTATCAAGGAGAAACTGCTGCAGGGACTTCGACATCAGATTGTCCAAACCTACGGATACAAGCACATTGTTACCTTGGAGCGTCTCGAGAAGCTAGGACTTGTGTTTGCTCGGGCACCGTCGATTCCAAACAACTTCCCATCGCTGCGCAAGTCGTTGTCACTGGTCATGGATCAGGAGCAGGACGATGCGAATCCGAAAGACATTTCATTTGCATATTCTGGCTACGCACCACTAAGTGTGAGACTAGTTCAATGTGTCGTTGACAAGAGTATCATCCTGAAACCACGGCGGCTGGGCTCGGCAGCGACACTGAACTCATCACTTGCTGGTGCAACAGGCTGGCGCGGAGCCGAGGATATTCTACGTTACTTTCCAGGAGAAGTTGTTGAAGAACAGCAGCACAGCGAATCCCTGGTACGTGAGGCCAAGCTGCGCAAGATTCTGACCCGAAACACGCCAGGCCATGACAAGACTACGACGCTAGTACTGTTTCTTGGTGGAATCACGTATGCTGAGATTGCAGCACTGCGGTTCGTAGCGAAGCAGTCGAGTCGCACCAACATCCTCATTGCCACGACGGGACTCATCAATGGAGACAAGATCATCGAGAGCACTATGCGAGGGGTTTAGCGGGCTTGAATAGCTGGTGATCTTGTAAGCTAGTCTGTATATATTTAATTTAATTTTATTGAAGATTTGCATGTATACGAAAGACGGATTATAAAGGTTATATTGGTTTGCCTTCGATGATTTGTGTAAGAAAGACGGATCATGAAGGTCATGTTGGTTTCTCTTTGGTGATTCCACTTGTTAATCATATACAGGTCTTATAGCTTACACAAGCTAACACAAGCTAAACTGGTATATGAATCAAACGGAAACCAACTTTACACGCACAATTCATAACAGAATGAACCATAAAGTGAAAAACAATTAATCCCATTGATAACATGCCAATAAACAGGTCAATATAGCAGTTTTCAAACGCTCGGAAAAGTCATCGGAGAAGCGAATGCAGGAAATCTGAGACAAAACGCCGCAGGACCTGCACGCACGGATCTTTTGATTTGTGCCATTTGTAGTTATAAACTGAATCAAGTCCTTAAAGGTATACGAACTGCAAGTTGAATGTTAACTGAAAACAATATCTACTTCAGATTTTGATGATAGACTTATAGCCATGGCACCCGATTCGAGCAAAGATTAGGTCCACACTTGAGACTAAAACTCCGATCCCATGCACATGCAAGCAAAAACGTGTTACTTTGTCTTAGAGTACTTTTCCTTAATACTTACACGTCTTCAGTACTCAGAAGACCCCATATGATTACTGGATAGTCCAATATCAGTTAACACGCCTAATAATCCATGACAGGAAAAAAAGTGCACATGACTAGATTTTTTTAATCGGCTAGAAACAGGTAAAGGAAGGTTGCTGCATTAGCTGCGGGTCTTGAACCTAAAAGAATTGCCACTATCTAAAGAGGCACAAAAAAAGGGCAGTTCGCTGAGCGACAGCGACAAAAGCGTCACAGTTAAGCAACTATTCTAAGTCGATATTTGGTATGGTACTTGGTGGATAAAGGTTGAACCGTCCATTAGTTCTGTTAGGTCGTCTCATTCAACCAAGGATCAGCACGCAGCTATCCTGCACGGGTAATGAGCAACTGCGGGGGAAGAGGCAGGGAAAAAAAGTGCCGTGGCGAAAGTTGCTCCGTGACTATAAAAGGGCGTCATGCGCCAAGATATATAAATTTTTTTTAACTCTTGTTGGCTCAACTCTTTTCCTTTTCATTTGAATCTGAAAATGCCTGGCGCAACAACTAGCTCTGGAAGCGGCATATCGTTGGCTCACCGTTCGGTTGCCATTGTATCCTTCGTGCTCTCTGTCTACTTCAATGCTCGGTACCTTGTAGGACGCCACTCGCATCTTGATATTGGTCACGGTGACCATGTTCGTTACACGCCATTCACCGCCAACATCCTCATGGTTCTCAGTTACTGGGGTCTATTGCACCTGTTGCAGGCCTTGTTCTTGACTCAGTTCTACAAGCCTGCTAGTCCCTTGGTAACGGCCGAGACCCGCGATCTCGGCTGGCACTTCAGTCTGTTCAACCTGTTGCACGCCCTGTGGTCGCCACTGTTTGCCCGTGGCCACTTTCTACTGGCTGAGATTGTTCTCATCATCAACTTCATCAACCTGTTGGCAACCTACGTCTCGCACCGACCTTATGCTACGCGACCACTGGCCAACTGGATCCAGGTCCACTTGACTACGGCAGCTATGCCGCTGGCATGGGTTTTCTTTGCCATTTTCTGGAATGGAGCCGTTCTTTTCCATGCAAAGGGATTCGTTGCTCGTATCATTGCGAATGTCTTGGTGTGGGATTTCCTTATTGTCCCTGCCATGTTCCTGCTCTTCTACCAGGACTGGGGAATGGGACTTGCGTCCTCTTACCTCATGGGAGCTCTTGGTCTGGGCCAGTTCCTCACCAAAGTCGTGGCATTGCAGTGGATTTTTGCCTGGGTCATCTCTGGACTTTTGCTCGTTGTCAGTCTGTTTGTAGCCATCACTGGCTGGAATCTTCCAGCTCCTGAGCTTCAAGCCTCTGAGCGAGCTCCACTGTTGGCCTAGTCTACACTATAGCCGGCCCCTCTCACATCTCATATACTCTAGGAAGTAAATGTAACAATTACCAATGGTCCTTATCCCAACTACACTTTAGACCCAGAACGTGTGTTATAGCCAGTTATACTTGCGGTTTAGAGACAGCTTCAAGACTATACTGCCATGCTAATATCCGCCTCATGAAATCCCTATATCCAGCAGCTTCACCGAAGCGTGAGCTCCTAACCCTAATGCAAGCCCCTGAAACGACGTGTTCTGGGGTATCAAGAGGACCCAATTACACCCGTTCTACCACGTTTAATACGTTGAATTCTCTGTTAATTTGCTACTTTTACCCGTCCAATCCCCTCAAACACGTCTTATACCGGCCCGTTATTTGCACTTTGTATCCGCGTTCATCAGATACCCCTGCCCTACCCTAGCCGGCCGAAAAGGGGATAACTTCGCGTCCGAACTTGATTACTCTGTGTTCTTTCGGGGGGATATAAACACAAACTTTTTTCCCACCCTGGTATCGAGCCACGGTCCGTCCCTCGATATCCCGTCATGTACTCGAATCATAACGGGTCGGATCTATTCCAACAGCAACAACAGCAGCAGCAACAACCGCAGCAGGTCCACCAGCCAATGATGTACCAAAACACCAATCTCAGCCAGCAAAGCTTTCACTCGCAAAATCAGGTCCAGGGTCCTCCAGCAATGCCCCAGCCAACATTTCAACAGCCCGGTCAGATTTATGACCAGCGTGGGACCTTTTACCGCCAGCCTCAAGCCCAGGCGAGCGCCCAATCGTTGGCTTCGAGCCACTCTAACAATGGCTATGCTCCGCCGTTACAGCAGCTTCGTGTTTCGCCGCAATATGACCAGCCCATGGACGGTTCGGTAAGTTGTATTGTATAGATATTACTGTTATTTACACCCCAACTAACCCCCCCGCAGTACCAACTCCAGCAGCAGTACGCTCAGCAACAGCAGTTACAACAACAGCATCTTCAGTTGCAACAACAGCACATTCAACTACAGCAACAACAGCAACAACAGCAGCTTCAGCAGCTTCAGCAGCAGCAACAGCAGCAGCAACAACAACAACAGCAGCAAATCCTAGCAGCACCTGCCAGTCCTCAGGTACACTATGCCTCAAGCGTTGGCCAGCCAGCGGCTGCTAGCCAACCTGACTATGTGCACTTTGACCGGCATCCAGAACAGTTCCCACGCGCGACGCAGGAAAAGGCTGCTGCTGTCAAACTACGAATCGAACACTTCTTCAACCTCAACGTCAACCACGCCATTGAGCGTAACCAGCGTCGAGTACAGACGGAGCAGCAGCTCGCTCGTGAACGACAGTCGGAGGAACGCAAGAACCGTACACTCATGTCACTGGGCAAGAAAGAATCGTCATTTCTGCGTCTAAGGCGCACTCGCCTCAGTCTAGGTGATTTCACAACACTCAAGGTTATTGGAAAAGGAGCGTTTGGTGAAGTCCGACTAGTACAGAAGCGCGACACAGGTAAGATCTACGCCATGAAAACGCTTCTCAAGTCGGAAATGTACAAAAAGGACCAGCTTGCCCATGTCAAGGCGGAACGTGATGTGTTGGCCGGCTCAGACTCGCCATGGGTCGTATCTCTATACTATTCTTTCCAGGACGCGCAATATTTATACCTCATTATGGAATTCCTCCCTGGCGGTGACCTCATGACCATGCTCATTAAATACGACGTGTTCTCCGAGGACATTACGCGATTTTATATTGCCGAGTGTGTGCTAGCCATTGAGGCTATTCACAAGTTGGGCTTTATCCACCGTGACATTAAGCCCGACAACATTTTGATTGATAAAACGGGCCACATCAAGATTTCTGATTTTGGACTGTCAACAGGTTTCCACAAGACGCACGATAGTAATTACTACCGCAAGCTTCTTGACAAGGACCCGGCACCGGCGTCGCACACAGCAGCGTCGCGCAACAGCATGATGGTCGACGCCATTCACCTGACCATTTCCAATAGACAGCAGATCTCGACGTGGCGTCGGTCGCGACGGTTGATGGCCTACTCCACAGTGGGAACGCCAGACTATATTGCGCCTGAGATTTTCATTCACCAGGGTTATGGCCAGGAGTGCGACTGGTGGTCTCTAGGAGCCATTATGTTTGAGTGTCTTGTGGGCTGGCCACCATTTTGTGCTCCTTCGCCGCAAGAGACTTACCGCAAGATCATCAACTGGCAGGAGTCACTACAGATTCCTGACGATGTGCACCTGTCGCCAGAGGCAGAGGATCTCATCCGCCGGCTGCTAGTGAGCGCTGAGCACCGATTGGGCCGTCTTGGAGGAGCTGATGAGATAAAGGCGCACCCTTTTTTTCGTGGAGTAGATTGGTCGTCGATTCGCGAGTTCAATGCACCATTTATCCCTCACCTCAGCTCCGTTACAGACACCTCGTACTTCCCTATTGAGGATTTAGAGCAAGTTCCCGATTCGCCTGCAATGACGCGTGCTCAACAACAACAACAGGCTGGTGGAGGTAAAGACAGTCGTGAGGATCTACCATTTATTGGCTACACATTTTCGAGGTTTGATTATCTCACGAAGAAGAATGTTTTGTAGATAGTTAGGTAGTCAGGCAGGCAGGCAGACTTCGCGAGCGGCTGTGCGCGCACCGCTAAAATAAAACCCTAGACCGTTAACCCTAAACCTATAGTGCCTCCTCCTCACTCCCCCCCCACTAAAGTTGCATCTCATCATTTTACCACCTTAACAACTTATTATTTAACTCCAAACAATTCGATCAAAGGAACACCGACATGGCAAATCCTAGAGCCGCAACATCGGCAACAAGATCAACAGTGTCTAGGAGCAAGGGTCAAACAGCCCAAGCCCAAGCGCCAGCAGCTCAGCAGACATCTCCTCAGCCTGACAAGACAGCAGATCCAGTAAGTAGAGATGGTTACAACCGATATTCACTAGGATATTGATGTCTAACCAAAGCTCGAGTTCGAGACTCTTCCTCTTGAAGTATTGCGAAAATTCCGCAATGTCAACAAACTTAATGTTCAGTCACCGCGGACGTTGGCTGGATTCATGCTTGATAGCGCCATTGGTCGCCGGACCATGTCATACAAGAACACCAACCGGGTATCCAAGAGTGAGGCAGCTTCACAACTCAAACGACATTTTATGAACCAAGGGGTACGTGAATCGGAGTTCATTGTCGACTTTATCTACAGTGTACGACGCCAGGATCGCGCTTTCAAGTTACAGTTTTCGTAGGCGGAGTAATGGCGCGTTGATTTGCTTTAATGATGAAGACAAGTCACCAGGAAACTGGGCTTTAATGAAGCATTACTACAGCAGTACTACAGTGGTACTACACCAGAGAGCATTACAGTGTAGTACAGTGTTATTACAGTGGTATTACAGTGGCAGTACAGTGGCAGTCCAGTGGATTATTAGTGGCATACAGTGTATTACAGTAATATTACCCTCTAACTAACTTACACAAGACAACAGAGTAAGTAAATCAGTACATCAGTACAACACTAAACGTTAGAAATAACATGGTTATACCAATATTGAGGTCCTTTTGTTCCCATTTGTTCTCATTTGTTCCTTCATTTGCTGCTTCATTGGTCCTTGATTTGATCCCTCGGTCGCTCCCAGGCGCCCTCTCTTCCCCCAACCCTCTACATGCTGTGAATATTCACCTGGTGAAGATCCCATCCAACCTATCGACCCCAATGGCTCAAAGAATGGACACCTCGACAGTGACGTTTTTCCTCGTGCTGGCAGCCACGTTTGTGGCGGTACGTTGGCTGTTTTTGTCTGAGCCAGCAGCTGGAACTGCCACTGGAGGCGAGACTCCTCGACCTCAACAGCGACCAGCACGAAGAGCTGCACGCCGTCCCGTTACTCAGGCCATGATTGAGGTAGTACAAACTCTGGCTCCCGACTTGACAGTTGAGCAGATCCGGTTTGATTTGGAACGTACGGGGTCTGTAGAACAGACTGTCGAGCGGTATCTCAGCACCGGCACTCTACCGTTTCCTCCTGGATATCAACCACCAGCCGACCCTTCGACCTCGGCTGCTGCTGTTGCTCAGGCAGATCTCATTACAAAGTATGGGCTCAAGGATCATGTTAACACCGAGACTACCGAAGAGGATGTCAAACTGGTGTGGACAGACGATAAGAAGAAGCGTCAAGAACAACTGCGTAAACAGCAGCAGGAAATGGTGTTGCGAGCTCGTCGTAAGCTGGCAGCCAAAACTAAGCACGAGGAGTTATAGACTGTAGATATTGCATGTGGTGTTTGTATTGAGTGGAGAGTTTGAGCGGAGAATTTGAGTGGGCTTTATCTGAGGGAGGAGTTGAGTTTGAAGGAGTAAGTTGCAACGAGTAATACCTGATACTGGTACTTTAGAAGCAGTATGACTTGCTCAGTTGTAACTGTTGAGACACTATCAGTAGATTCAGTGTTTCTACCGTGTGATCCAACCAGAAGTATTCCTAATGTAAGCCTATTGTAGGTGATCCTACTCTAAGTGATCCTATGTCAGTATTCCTATTATAAAAGATCCTACTGTAAGTGTTCCTACCAGAAGTATTCCCATCATAAGTGATCCTACTGTAAGCCTACTGTAAGTGTTCCTACTATAAGCCCACAGAAAGTGCTCCTACTATAAGTGCTTCTACTGTAAGTGACTGGACTCAACCAGAAGTATTCCTACTATAAGCCTACTGAAAGTGCTCCTATAAGCGCTCCTATAAGTGCTTCTATAAGTGTTCCTATAAGTACTCCTATGCGCGCTGCTCTCATATAGTCACCGTCTATACACTCATGGCTTCGTTGATACATATATAATACAAGTCAGTTGCCGACTTACTGCCCGGCTATCGTGCCCAGCTCGTGTTGGCACCAGCTACAGTTCCACTAACAGGACCAGATGAACCAATGGAAAACTCACGGATAATCTCAACAGCCAGCGTGCGATTATCGGCAATGGTTTGATGAAACCGATTCACTGCATTCTCTGCAGCTTCCCTCGTTGCAAACTCAACCTCGGCCATGACAATGCGACCCCGGGTGCGCGTACGACATTCCTCCACGATTCCAACTGCCGACATGACATGAGCCACGTCAGCAGCGCTCGTGCCATATTCGAGATTGTGAATTCGTATTATTGGAGGCACGCTGGCATTCTTGATTTGGATCTGGCTGCGTGTAATCACTGGAGCTCCGCGTTTCCATACAGCTGCCGACTCCGAGTTGATAGATTGCGTCGCTTTTGACTTGTTGTTGGTGCCGTTGTTGTTGTTCTTCTGATTACCGATCTTCTTCGTGTGCAACTGCGACTGCGACTGCAATTGTGCCTTCTTCTTGTCATCCTGCTGTTTCTGTTTCAATCGTTTCTTGGGATCGTGAATCGCCAAGTACAGAGGGTCACTCTCAAGCTTACGAGCCTGATCCTTTTCACGTTGCTGCTGCTTCAACAGTTGATCAAACTGGCTGAACTTGATATCTTTGATCTTGCCTGACTTGTTGACAACTGTTACATCCTTGGTACTGATTTTGATTGGTTTCGTGGCCTTTGCAACTACAGCCTTTTTACCATTGACTGTCAATATGGCTCCAAGGCTCTTTGTTTTACCCTTTGCTGAACCACCAATACCAACTCCAGCACCACCACCAGAACCATTTGCCGTCTTCTTTTTAGTGGCCTTGGCCTTTGCTTGTCCAACACCAACTAATGCAATGCGCTCCTCCAACGCCGGTTTCTTCGACTTCTTGGCCGCTTGGTTAGAATTATCCTCTAGTCCCCTGAAGTTTACCTACTCACCCATTTCCGCTTGTTGTGGTGATGGTGACCTGGCAAATGTCAAGTATTCAATATATGCAGCCAGCCAACTTCCTCTACCCTATATATGGTTCCATACAACGTCTCGGTTCTACCACCTTGTTTGAATAAAACATACGTGAATACTTTAGAATATGCGCATATGTACGTAGATGGTTTAACATACAGAGTCACAGAAGCCTTAGTAGTTGGACAAGTTCTTAGATCAGTCTGAAGTCTCAGTCTCAGTCTTAGTAGCTCCAATCGTGACAGCAGCAGCTTCAGTTCCAGTCGTGATATCAGCTTTAGTCTCTGTTTCAGGGACACTTGGTTGTGTAATCTTTGACTGTGCAATCTTGAGCTCTTCAACCTTGCGTTTTGCAGTTTTTGTCTCTTCAACCTTTAGCTCTGTCATCTTTGAATTTTCTGCCTTCAGCTCTGTCGTCTTCGTCTCTTCAACCTTTGGCACTGGCTCAGCTGCACTCGTACTCAACGGCGTCACAAGTGTCGGGGCAATGCGTCGACGTTTCTTGCCGTCGTCGCTAGGCTCGTCGTCGGAAATACGCTTCACGCCAGGCGAGCTTGGTCTTGACGGAGAACCCGTATTACTAAAAGACACTGGAGGAAGATGCGACAGAGCAGGAATCAGAGTCTGCGTCTGTTCGTTGGTCGATGACGTGGTGGATGCAGGACTCGCCGCAGAAAGAGAAGCTTCAGAAACTGGCGTGTGTAGTGTAGCCAGCGGGATGAGCGGGCTGTGAGCAGCTGACGGAGGACCAGTTGGCATGGGGACTTCTGGTGGTGTGTAGACTTCGCCAAGCTCGCCCGGTTCAAACGACATAACTGAGCAGAAACCATCTGTTGACGTCATTATGAGCGTGTTACCGTCAGGCGACCACGTCAAGTCGGTGAAAGTGCCATAGTGGAGGTTGCTGACAATGCACAGTGGATGCTTCTGCTGTGTGTCGTAAACAATGACCGAGTCCTGGGTAGCCACAGCATAGATTATGCGGTACTGCAGTTTGAACACAGGGCTGTCCAGATCCTCGTCATCCCGTTGGCTACCTGGCGTCCTGTCTCCAATGGCTGGAGTCATGGGTGTGGCTGGTGTGCTTTCTGTTATTGCCGATTTGGAATCAAGAGTCATCTCAATAGTCACTCTAGCAGTTCGTTTCGGCGCCAAAGACTCCTGCAGCTGGTACAACACCGGCGAGCATTTGACAGCCAACGAAGGCTTATGTAGACCTGGCAGATGGGCGACTGGTGGTCGGTTAAGACCCGTCCGCGAGTAAATATATACTGTGTTGGTTGTCTCCTCATCAACGCTAGGACCACCAGCTGTCGAGTATTTGAATAGGCCAGATGGTGTAAACAATAAACTGCCGTCTGGAGTAAATGTCAAGCGTCGGAAGAACGAGGTGAAAGTCTCGTTGTGATAGAGCATAGTAGAGCGGGTCAAGCTCGAGGGTGAGTTGGCGACAGCTGCCATTGACAGCGGGGTAATGACAGGCGAGTTGACCTGGCGAACTGCTGGCAGTGGGAATGCTTGCATGGGGCCCGGGGACTCTGGATGGGTAACCGACGAAAAGGAGGATTTTCGTGAATGTGATCTGGACGCCGGAGCCAGCGGCGGGTTCATCATTTTGGGGGTGTCTGGCGGAGATGAAGCCGAAGTCACAGAAGCAGGTGTTCCGTGGTCAACAGCCGATACCTGCGACGCACCAAAAGGCGTCGACGATTCCGAGGGAGTAAGCATAGATGACGGAAGAGATGCATGTGATGCAGCAGGACTGGCAGTAGGCGGTGGAGGAAGTGAAGTTGAAGTTGTATGTGGAGTTGGTGTTGCAGCCAAAGGCGGCGCCGACGGAGTCGAGCCAGTTGATGGCTGCGGGGTGGATGTTCCTGCTTTACGGGAAAATGGAAAGTCGGCACGCGAGATACGATACGGAGTCGTGTTCCCTAGAGCAAACTGGCCGTTTTTGGACCGCAGCGTGTAAATGTGCACCGACCTATCCGAAGACTGGGTAGCCACGTACTGGTTGAGCGGGTCCCAAGCGACACCCTGAACATAGTTTGAATGTTGAGCTAGATTGGCGACACATTGGCCATTGGACGAGTTGTAGATGCGTGTCATGCCCTCGACAGAGCCGGCTATGATATACTGTGAGTCGGGTGACCAGGCAATGTCGTAGATCTCGTGGATACCGCCACGGCACGCCCGACGCATAATCCAAGTCTCAACGGCATCATCGTCGTCTTCGCCAAATCGACGAGAATTGGCGAGACCACCAGAAGCAGAACCGCCTGCTGGAGGGTCTTGTAAGGCCCACAACAAGATAGTACCATCGTCACCAGCCGAAGCAAGCGTCGTGCCCTTGGGGTCGAATCGCACAACGTTGACGGCTTGTGTATGTTTTGATAGCGTTGCTAGATAGTTGACGCCAGACACAGCGCCTGTTTCATCATATTGAAGTCTCCAGATGCGTACATTGTTGTCTCCACCGGCAGTAGCTAATCGAGGAGGAAGTTGCCTTCGTCCAGGCTGAAAGTGAGCACTGTAAATAGGCTGGTTGTCAATGTGCCAATGCACCGACAAGACCTTTGCTTTCATTGGATGAGAGAGAGGGACTGTAGAAGACGAGAATCAGGTGAATGAAAGATGTCGGGAGTGGCCAGTTAAAAATGAGGAATCCGATCACTTCACAGATCATCCAAGACAAGCGAGTCCAAAAAACGAAATACAAGAATGAATAGAAATAACACAAGAAACAAACAAAAGAGCGGCAATGAGGTGCCCAAAGCTCAATTGAGGTCGCGCAACGCGTGCTACAAGGATTCCGTTGTTAAGAGAGAAGAAGAAGAAGACGAAGAAGAAGAAGAAGAAGAAGGAGGAAGACGTGAGGGTGAGTCTCGAAGTTCACCTAGTCACCGAGGGATGGGGTAGGGTGCAACAGAGTCACGGGATCGTGCAAAGTCCTGATATCGGCGAGATACCAAACGATTCTAAAGACACCAAAAGAAAGACACCAAAAGGACGTGGCGGTACAATGGAGTTCCGAGATTGTAGTAGCACTGCTGTGAGTGGTTGGAAGTGAAATGACAAGACGCGAGATGCGGGGACTGCTGTTGTACGGCTAGTCGAAAATTCTATCGTACAGTTTGACCATCTTTCCTTCTTACCATCTACTCGTGTACTACGACAAATACAATTGATATGGAGAGTAGGCGTAGTTCACGGGCCTGGAGCTGATGGAGCTTAAGTGGATACCAAAACGGACAGCCCAATGTCAAATGTACAGTTCAATCTACAGCCCAATGTCCCGGTAATCTTTCATATACCCACTATACCCCAGTAGTTGGCTCAATGGCTTTTGTTGCGTCCATTATCCCCCAGTAGTTGGCTCAATGGCACTTGTTGTGTCCATTAGCCATATCAGCACGCTTGTCAAATTCCTCTCAGTATTACTCTACTACTGAGAGTGCCGATGCTAGTGCTAAAATCAACCAGATAGTCTCAGTGCCAGGGGTTTGCAGCTCTACTGCTAGTCTCGGCCGGTGTATCTGTACATTTTAGGCAGCAAAGAGCCTGTTAATCTATCTAGCAAGTGTTAAAGGCCGGTAGATGGCGAGTCATCATGATCAGTATATAACAGTGAACTGCAACAGTACCTTACTATCTGCTGTAACGGTATACAGTCATGTTAAGAGACTGGTAACTTTACCATCTGGGGTATACCGTTGTAATCAGCTTTAACTGACTGGTAACTAACATTACTATACAGTTCACATCAGCTTTAACAGACTAGTAACTTTACCATCTGAGGTATACAGTTGATAAATTAACAGACTGGTAACCATACTAGCTAAGGTATACAATTGACATCCGCTTCAACTGATTAACGGCCTTACCATCTGAAGCATACAACTATAACTGCTAACCGTACTATATAATTGACATCCGATTCAACTGGCTAATAACTTCACTATCTGAGGTAACTTATACAGTTGAAATCAGCTTAAACTGGCTTACTATACAGCTGGCTGCCTACCTTCAACTGACTAATAAATATCATCTGAGGTATACAGATACATTAACAGACGTAGCTCATACTAAAGATAAATACAGTCATAAATAACTGTCCAATGGACCATGGACATAAAACGGCTTTTAGAGTTCGGAATTGGCCCCCGCCCCCCAGTTTAGAAATGACCTGGCATTCGATGACCAGCAAGCGCTTCTTCCACCTTTTGACCAACTACATCGGCTATTGTGTTGCCGGTAGATACAGGTCGCATCATTGGTGAAGGACCCATCATTGGAGGAGGTGGTCCAGGCTGAGGTAGTGAGACCATGGATTGAGCAACACTATGGTCAATATCATCACCCAGCATGCGCTGTTCGTTAAGATAGATGACGACAAGACCCACTGCAGACATGAACAGAAAAACAGTACTTGCCCAGCCTAGACCAGCAGCAGCAGTTCCTGGATGAACGTCAATGGATGACGAAGAAAAGGTTCGTACTGTCTGGAGAATAGTATTGATGCCAATCTGCTGCCAGGTCATACCTATCACGCTGAACAAAAACGCACCTGTAGTGGTACTTGTTGTGAGAGGGAAAGCGTGTGAAGTGGATGAATTAACCATCATCAATAATAGAGCACTGGACCCTGATAATACACACGAGATGATGATAAGCCACGGCGTGAATACCGAATGCCGTAAATGGTCCACCAGAAACGTCAGGTTGAGCGGGTCTTGTGTGGGGTAGGTGAACCTGCTTGTAATAGCAGTCAAATTTGACGAACATTTCCAGCCGCCAGTTCCAGGTGACGGTGCATTGTTACCAAGTTGTTGTGATACAACGTCTGGTATCGAGAAGGAAGCATTGGTACAGAGACGAAAGTAACCAAGTCGAATGTGTAGGTCAGCAGTGTCTGCGTATGAGTTGAGAACACTGTAAGCCGCGGGGTTCACGATGCCAAGAGTATTGTTAGGTACAGCAGCTCCATATGGAGTATAATGTAATTCGACCAGATAATCTGCTGATTTGGAGTTACAACTGGCGAGCAGCACGGCCTGAAGCATGACGACCAGCAGCTGGATGAAGATGATGAGATGCCGATGCTTGATCCTCGTGGTCCACCATTGCTGTCTAGAGAATGGGAACGCCACCATGCCGCTAGGAAGAGGGAAAACCAGAAGCAACGGGACAAGACCAGAAAAAACTGGCAGACGGCACCATATTTATAAGTAAAAGTGCTTTTTTACGATAGTGCAGATCTTGAGAAGTTTAGCGTGCATAATACGAGATAAGCCAGCCTCTAAAAGAGTGGGGGACAGCGCCGTTGCCAGTGCGTTGCCCGCCCTTATTGGATGACAATGACTTTGCTACAATATACTTGCTCCACAACTTTCCCAGTCCACTGGGTCTACAACTTTATCTTAAACTCTTTCTTTCCGCCTAATCTCATACACAGCTGCACGTCCCTGAGCCTTGCATATGCAAAAAGCACTGCCTGCATACTGACATTACCCCTGAAACTGCGAGTCCAAGCGTTAAAACGAGGCATCCCAGTGTGGAAACAGCACATTATAATAATTATAACATGTAAATGAGTCAACTTGACCAATCACAAGATCCTGTTACCAGTTCCGATGTCCCCACCCCTTTAAATTATTGGGAAAGGCGGGTCAACCAGCCACTGCATCTCTCCCTTCCCCAGCCACGTCTCATTTTTTTTGAAACACAACAGTCAACAGACGTATGAGACGTGCTCGTCTCGACCATATAGACACACTGTGGACCCACACAAAAAGCTTAAGAAAAAAACTTGGCATAGGCCGCTTTCTCGCTTTGTACACGCTTTGCAATTCGAGCATTGGCCCGACTAATCTCGGTCTCTATAGCCCCATCTCCAGGAACAAGTGCAAGTGCCGCTTTGTAGTCAGCAATAGCAGCATCATCGTTCTTTGTTCCTGCATACGCAAGACCCCGGCGGTACAACGCTTTGGCCTGCTCCTGTGGTGACACTTTGGCGTCCGTGTCTAGAACGCGGTTTGCAGCACTTAGAGCCTCGAGAAAGCTGTTGGTCTTTAGAGCCAGCAGTGCAACATTGAGGTTCAACAACACCTTGAGCTTCGAAAACTCATCAAACTCCTTGGGGTACTGGTCCTGGTCAGGGACAAGTTCATTAACGTAGCGTAGAGCCTTGTGGTACTTGTTTAGAGCAGCTTCTAACTTGCCCTCCTTGAACAACTTGGTACCAACTGCCTTGATATCATTGATAGCCGTAAGGGATGGACCAGGAGTCTGATCCTTCATCACCGACTCCTCATCATCAGGATAATCCTCGTACTTGTCACCTGTATCATCAATTTTAACCGATTCCGAGTATGCTTGCCACTCCGCGGCCGTCAGCTCGCCACAAGCCGTGATGACTACATCAGCAACAGGCTTGTCATCGGATCCAGTAGGAGTATTCTCAATAGCACGAATAAGGCTTTTGCCCGACAAAAGCTTGCCGAAAACAACGTGTTTGCCATCAAGATGAGCGGTAGGAACCGTAGTCACAAAGAACTGCGAACCATTGGTGTTTGGACCCGCGTTGGCCATGCTCAGTAGAAAAGGTTCCGTATGCTTCTTGTCGAAGTTCTCGTCGGCAAACTTCTCTCCGTAAATCGATTCCCCTCCCGTACCATTTCCAGCAGTGAAATCTCCACCTTGGATCATGAACCGTTTAATAACTCGGTGGAATGTCGAGCCCTTGTAGCTAAGAGGCTTACCTAGCGAGCCAATGCCCTTCTCTCCAGTACACAGAGCACGGAAGTTCTCTGCCGTTCGTGGAACAACATCGGCAAACAATTCAAACACCGCGCGGCCGTGACGCTGAGTTCCTACAGCAATGTCCAAATACACAATGGGATTTGTCTGGGTCATCAGATTCAAAAGTACAATGCAAACTTCAAAGTCCAAAACACTTCTACAGGGTTTTTTTACACCCGTCAATCTGTGCGGCGCGGCTGTGCTTCGACCCTAATATCTGACACTTCGGCACGTTTGGCCTTCATCTCTTCCTCATACAATGCACACCTCATTACAACGGCTCCAGAACTCGGCCAGTTACTTCACGACTGTTGTCCTGTTCCTGGCAGTGGCCGTGTCAGTGTCATCACTTTTGCAACTGTATACAACTGGTTCACTTTCGGTGGTTTCATCAGTTGCATCCCTTGAACCGTGAGTTGTCTTTAGTCCCCGCTCCAAACTACTATATATCTAACAAAGTCGCGTGTCCACAAAATACATTCGCAAATACGGATCTACTGACGGTAAAGCTAAAGATGTGTACCGTCTCAACTTTGATCTCGAATCAGGTAGGTGGATCTGACTATTCTTCCTGTTTTGCTATCTAACTCCAGACTTGAGCTCGCTGTTCAATTGGAATACTAAACAGATCTTTGTGTACCTCACAGCAGAGTACAATGGCCATCGAGATGTATGTTTTTCAGTTTCTGCATATCTATTGACCTCTAACTCCAGGATATTACAAACCGTGTCACCTTTTGGGACCGAATCATCACATCAAAGGAAGATGCGATACTCGACCTTCATAACACCCGAGGATCCTATTATGTCTACGACACAAGCAAGTCAATTGGCAATAAAAATGCCACTGTTCGTCTTGAATGGAACATCCAACCATATGTGGGGCCCCTACTCTATGGAGAGACTGTTGCTGATACACAAGCGACATTTGTCTTTCCTATCGACAAGAAGCAATAGTCACCAAACACTCGTGTCTATTGAGCCTTAAATCATAGTAATGCATTCATTCGTAGGCTTGATTATATACATGTGTATGTATGTAGATATATTTACAATTAGGCAGCGAGAATTGACTGACGACGACGGCTTTTCCTGTGATCTTTGCGTACCGCACGATGCTGTCTCCACCATTTGACAAGTAACATGACATTAGGGAACTGTTTCTCGAAAAGTTCCTGGGCAGCTTCGTGTGTAATGCTCTTGTCGACCGACACCTTGCGAATAATCCCATCCAGAGACTCCCCGATGGTCCTCACACTCCTGCGAGACAGCATTAAAGGCGCTGCTTTTTTGACGGTGCCGACTTCAAACTTCCTCAGTGTCGCCATTATCTTCAAGTCCTTGACACGATTAGGTGCCAACTCTTGCTCGGCAATCTTCAGTGCAGAAAGTGTTAGGCTGTCAACAGATGTTAATAATCCTTGGACAATTTTGTTGAGATTGCTGCTGTTGAGCTGGAATCCTTCCTGGTGCGCCCAACCACGCACCGACATCAGCTCTGCTCGACGGTCCGTATTCATCAACTGGTCCAACCGGGTGTCAATGGCCTTGCTGAAAACTTGAGAATACCGCGCCGGGATCTGCGGCACGTATTCCCCATCTGGCTGCTTTGTGGGCACGTAAATGAACCGAACCTGCTCCACAAACTTGGCCCACGCTCGGTCAACAAGCGACCAGTATTGCGCCTTTCCAAAGACTTCCAACAGAAGCGCAGTGGCCTTGTGTTGAGTCTTGACATCAAAGCTGGCCGACTCGGTGAACGGCTCCACAAACATCAATGCTTCTTCGTACCGCCGTGATTTCACCATCTCTCTCACGATCCGTTTCATCATATCAATCGGTATGACATTCCGCGGAAGCTGCGAAGATGATAAATCCACCATTTCTTCAGATTCGACAAACGTCCGAAGCGCGTCCAACGACGAATTCCGCACGTCAGGGTTCGCATTGGCTGTCTTCATGCGTAGGTATCGCGCCTGGACATCAAAGGTAACTGGTATCTTCTTCCTCTTCATCATCATGAATAGTCTTTCTCCCGACTCAAAGTCTCGCGCCCGAATGTAACCTTCCATGAGAATCGAGCACACATACTGGTTGGGCTCAAGCTGTGCAGCGGGAATTTGCTTGTACATGATATCTTCTGCTTTGCTCAACTCATTGGTCAGAACGTACAGGTTCATTAACACAGCAAACCAGTGCATATCGGGCTCAAGGCGAAACTTAGCAACATCGTCTAACAGCAGTTGGGCACTTTCAGTGTGGCCAAATCGTGCATATCCCGCCATCATACTAGTCACAGTATCGATCTTGGGGTGAAGAGCAGGGTTCGGCGAATTCCTCATAGTGTTGTAGACCTTTTCAGCTTCTGACCAACGATTAGACTCCATATAACAGGCAATAAGAGCATTGAGCATTATCCTGTCGGGTTTAATACCATAGGACAGAGCCCACTTGTACATCGCTTTGGCGGTTTCTGGGTCTCGCCGGCGGGCGCATCCCGATAGGATAGTGGTCAGCTCTTTATGAGAAATAGGAATAGACTCTTGAGCCATTTTGCCCACTAGACTCAAAGCACTGTCATTGTCTTTGTTATCTCGATAGCTCATTAGGAGTATCTGATACGACACGGAATTTGGCTTCACTCCATACTCGATCATCTTGTCGAAATAGAACTTGACCTGAGTAGTATCACCCAGTGACAGACTTGTATACATGAGGGCGTGGAAGATGTACACTCCAGGCTTGAACTTCCGCTTCAATACGCTCTTGAAAAGGGCTTCGGAAACGCTAATGTTTCCAAGCTTCGACAACGCCCCCATGACAATGCCATAGTGCTTCAGGTTTGGTAGAGTAGGATACTTGAAAAGAGATTCAAACATTGTTTGAAGACCATCAAAGTCCTGGAGCTTTGCGTAACTCAATAGAATGACGTCGAAGTGCCATGGCTCATGAAGAGCTAAGTTTTCGTTGAACAATGTAGTGACAGCCTGATAGTTGTGATTCATGAATTGGGCCGTCATGATGCGATGCAGATCGAGAGCCGTGGCCAGATTTGCTGTTTTCTTGAGCTCCCAAATCCGGGTGGCTTCGGTGAAGTCGTTGATTTCGGTGCCTAAAAGGTCGATGCACGTGGTGGCTAGTTGACTGACCATAGCAGACTTCTGTCCCAGCAGATTTTCTATAGCCTTTGAAGCTTCCGGTAAGTTGTACTTGAGTATTGATCTCAGAATGTGTCGCTCTTGTTGGTGCTTCGACTGCTTGAGTAATTCAAGGGTTCCGGAAGTTTTGATGACAGTTAGTGAGAAGAGGTCCAAACAAGTCTTTACGGCATCCACAGCATTAGTTTCCAGTATACGCTGGATGCATTTAATGAGAACAACGAAAATAGACTCCTTGGGCAGGTTTGTAGCCACGAGTTGGTTGAAAACCAAGCCAACGACTTCAAACTCACGGTTGCGAATCAGAATGCTGGCTAGAAACTCATAGTCATTAGAAATGAGCTCATTTTCGGGAATCTGATTAAATATCGAAATCATATCTTCGTAATATGATTCGTCAGTGGTAGTGAGCAGCGATTTATACAGATTTTTGCGCAGTTGAAAAGCACTAGGTCGCAGCTGGGGATCGGCAATCATTTGTCTCCAAAGTTTTATTATTTGAGAGCTCTCTTGGTTTTCCATGGCTACCTTGAGCCTATCGAGGAGTTCGTTATGTGTCGTTGAATATGAAGCATGACCCATACGTTTTGGTAGCCCATTGTAGCAGGGTCTATTATGGTGATGTCTGTGATGCAACTGTGGGGGTCGATACCTCGCTTCACACCTAGGCCAGCCTAGACGCAATGTGAAGGACGCTGCTGTGAAAAAACCCTGCCATGACTGCGATGAGTGTGTTGTAAAGGCTTTGAGAGACCACAACAGAGCTTCGGAGCGCCTCGATAACCGACACGGAGGAGGCACTCGCTGAGACATGAGCGTCATGATGGTTTACAACTGTCTCCAGGTGCTGGTCCTAGTCTCATACACGGCAGATGCGGTTTGTTGTAGGTCTATTCTTTGTCACGCAAATCTTATCATTCCTGGTCCTGTCAATGGATGAATAAAAGGTTGGATCAGTGGTTAATTGCAACTCGTCTGATTTCAAAGTATCAAAAAGCCGTTTTTTCAGGTGTGCGGCTCAAATATTTTTTATGTTGGAGGTCCTCCACTATCAAAAAAGTTGGCTTCTGATAGTTTTTTTTCCTTTATAACTTGGTGAACCGTAAAACAAAATGGCACAAGACCGTCGTTCGTATGATAAACGTCCTGAAAGACATGACCGCCAGTCTATGAAAGGTATGTAGTTATTTGAGACTGGGGTTTCATATACCTCTAACAAACAGCTCAAGAGATCAAACGATCTCTGGTTCATCGTGCTCGACTCAGAAAATCATACTTCAAATTGCTCGAACAAGAAGGAGAAGCGCCTGTAAAGCCTTCTAAAGATGAAGCAACAGAATCAAACGGGCAAGAACCTCGAGACAAGCCCATGACATATGCCGAAAGAGCACAAATGATCAAGGAACGAAAGGAACGTCGTCAAGAAGAAGCTCGCCAGAAGAGACAACGTCAAGAGGCCGAGAAGCGTGAGAAGCTCCAACAGCGCACCGAGCACAAGAAACAAATGACAAAGTACACGAAAAAGGGACAGCCTGTCATGGGACCTAGAATCAGCAGACTCTTGGACAAGGTTCGTGACATGAAGTGATTCCAAAAGGTTTATTACTGCTACGTTTTATGTTGACGTCAGGCATGTTTGATTGATAAACTCATCAATCTCGTCATCTGTCGTGCCGGCATTACGGAACTCGGCAACAACATCCTCAGCAATGATACATTTGTCTGATTCCAGTTTTTTGCGCCGGAACCCAAGTCCAGGGTACACCAGACAGTTTATTGTCGCTGGCGCCTCGGTGACTGGCACTCGATCAAACATCTCATACTCATGGAGTCTCAGTACTCGAAGAGCGTAAATGTCTCCAGCAAAACTTGTTGCGAGGACTGTTGGGTACGAGCCATTACCATGCTTTGACCACACCGGCTTGAGGTTCACTGGGTGCATCCGAGACAACGACGACAATCTCATAGCGACCCCGTGCTCAGCCAATCCAAGTGTATTCGGCTTCTTGGGCAGAGTCAACACCGTGACTCCTTGATTTGTATCGCCCATTATAACCGTCAGCGTTTCATCGACTGACTGAGATGAATCATCATTGGCATTGATCTGAGTCATGCTCAATCCAGGTGTATTATGTCCACCACCTCCAACAGGCGTGAATATACCATTATAAGTGAAGACGTTGATCGAGTTGACCAATGTCAAAGCAAAGACATAACCACCTTGTGTCGCTACTTCAAGGACTGGGCTCGCTGTAACCTGAGTCTCACCCTGTTCAAATTTGAACGACTTGCCGTCCTCAGTATTCTTGAGTCGCAAAGTTCGAATCGAGCTCTGAGACTGAATCGTATATAATAAAGTTCTGTAGTTAGCAACCTGATCCCATGATATTTGTCTTTTCGTCACCGACTTACGTATGGTCCCAGGGACAGATGGACTGAACGGCACCCTCCATTTTCAACTTGTGCTGAACAACACAACGAACTCCCGAAGCATCTCTCGACACGCGAATTAACCTTAGAGTACCCGAGCCTATAACACCAACTTTGCCACTGCCTACGACGAGAAATCGATACTGCTGGCCGTTGACTTCAGGCACCCATTCGCACGCAGACGTGACTTCCTCGGAGTCGCTAAATATGCGCTCACTTTCCTGCTTATCCGATCGTTGAGTCATCAGGTTGGGATCAACTCCGGGCAATGGATAGGTACCATAGGGATCCACAAAAGTCAAATGATTCGGTCCTGTGGCACTGTTATATGAAGCCAATAAAACTGCAAACGCACAAATGTGCTTAAGGTAGATGAGGCGTCTTGGCGTCGAGCGAAGCTTGATATGTCGAGGAACCGTACCTGCCTCTTTATCCAGCAAAACCACCTGCAGCTGTTTATCAACAACAATAGCAAGCACCGTTTTTCCATCTTCGATATCGATAGAATCATCAACCTTCAAGCAACATGCGGCCCGAACCACCGGATGCATCTTATCCGTATCTAGGATGACGCGAGAAGGTACACCACGTGGTTCAAGTGGAATGCGCGACATCTTGCCATGAAGTGCGAGCGGTGCATTGCCGGGTCCTTCAATGAGTTCTATAGGCACTTTGGATATCGGCCGGCCCTCGCTCGATAACTTGTTGCCATCAACGACTGAAATCCGCATATACCAACCATTGCGAAGTCCAATGAAATAGGTCTCGGTACCGTCAAAGTTATCTATCACCACGACGGAGTTGGGTACGGCATAAGCACCGTAATCTTCACCGTTAAAGAACTCGAAATCGCAAGGGTTAACAAGGCCCTCCTCTGTAGACACCTTGTATAGCTTTAGGCTTGGTTCCGAGGTAGCCACAAAGCACATGATAGAAGTGTTACTCCTGCAATACAGCTTGACCAATGAAACTGCAGCGTCGCAGGAAATTGAGCTTCCAATTTGTTGCAGCCAGGATTCGTCCCCATCTCCTGCCGTGGCTACGGAGTATAGTGTAACCAACGCTTGGCCAGTATCAACATCATGATGACTCAGTACAATGTAGTGTCCGCTGATCGAGGCTCCATCAATACCTGCACACGGTTGTCGGAGCGACCTGCCCTCGAGATCTGTAAGTATAATCTCATTTCTGGTGATTTGCACTAGGAGATTCGAGTCCGGAAGATACTCTGCCTCGATGGTCTCCGAACCATGATCCAAGCCGCTATTTTCGCTGACCAGCTTGAAATGCAGCTCACCGTCCTCATTAACAAGCTGATAAACGAGAGTCTTCCAAGGCATAGATGCAATTAGGTAGCTCGATTGACCATCGGGCCGCTTGACTGAGAATAGCTTCAACACTTCAGGCAGCGTAAGTCCGCTGAGCAGCGTCGAGGCACGAATGCCCTGGGAAAATTGCGTCAATGCACCAGATTCATTGAGGCCAGTACAAGCATAGATCTCCTCTTCTTCGCCTTGTTTCGATTTAATAGTGACGGGCTCAAAATCTGAAATGGGCATCCACGAAGGATATTTATCGAGTTCTTCAGGTGGGCCAGCAGTCACGTCGTCGCCAATGTTGATATCCTCGTCTAAAGGCACAATAACAGCAGCACCTTCAGCAAATCCACCACCGTAAGTAATAACTGCACTCTCAGCCTCAGATATAGGACAGTCGAGAATACCTTGATCGTCATCATAGGGTTGAATTGTAAAAGATACGCCTGGATCACGGTCGAGGTTGAAAAAGGGACTGATTGAGATATCGTTGTGAGCCACAAGCACCCGATAGATGACGCCTGTTTCTGTCAAGAGATAAAATGTTTCGGTATCGGAGCTCTTACCATCAGCATTCTTCTTGTGTGGATCTTTGAAATAGGCTACTGGACATTCAGGCACAAGGCAGCTCGGGGAATCAAGCACTCCCGACATAATATCGGACAGCGTCACAAAGATAAGTTTTTTCTGGGTGGCAACGACAACTCCAGGTCCGTAAGAAACGGGAACAATAAATACGGGTGGTTCGACAGCAGTGAGCTGCAGAGGGAGCGAGCTGAGTTTTTTGGCTGGTCTCCTCTGGGCCTTGTACCACCATTCATAGGCAACGATCTTAACGTGACCCTCGTGAGCATACACAACGGCAAACAACACATGATCATCTGCTCCAGGTGTAGCCAACTCGAGGAATGTCATGTGTAAAATGACACTATATGCGATATCGAAGCGCTCACAGGGGCCAACGTCGAACACGTCTTCGCTTTTCATCGTCAGTAGACCCAATTGAATGATATTGTCGGTGACAGTAGATGCAATACATCGTCCAGATGGATCAATAACCACCATACCAGGGACCTCATTTTTCCACAAAAACTCAGCGGGACGCAATGAGAATACAACTCGTGGTGTAGACCCATCAGGATAGATCCGTAATAGCAGGATGTTCACGTCAATGACCACCATTAGCAGGTCCTCTACCGCAGATATAGGACATACTTGAACCGAGCTTACCGGGCCCGGAAGATCTGTTCGACAACCATCAATATCAATCCAGTCATTCTTGAATTAGAAGGGATCATGACCGTCTCATGCTATACTTGGACACTTACCCCTACGATCACGCGACAGTGGATACCAGTGGCTCCTCGTAGAACTTTGATACTATTGATGGCCGGAGATCGCACCAGTCGCTGAACGTAGAGCTTTTTATTGAGTTCGGGCATTCAAAGTGATAGGTAAATGTCCAAGTTCTAACAACCGTAACTTCATGGTATATCAGTACCGAAGATTCCCCCTGCCCCGGGTCTCCGTATAGGTACGAAGGGGTTTAGATAGTAGGAGGACTAAGGAACCAAAATACTACAAAATTCAAGACAGAGAAATAGATCTAGGTCCATTTTTGATATTATCAACTGATATATCATCCAAATTCAAAATACTAAAGAGTAAAAAAAAACACCGGTTCAACTGAGACGAGACCCGTTAAACCTCGGCCTTGGTAGAAGCTCCACTGTCAACGGTCGTGAGAATCGAGTTCTTGGACGAGCGACGACCAAACAGCAGCCAACCAGCAGCAGCAACAAGAGCCACAACTCCAAGGGTCACACCTGCACCAATTCCTCCTGCACCAGCAAGTGACAGACTCGAGGTCTGGATCTTGAAGTTGTGCTCAGCAGCCTTGAGGTACTCGGGAGTGTAAATCTTGCAGAAATCCTGTCCCCAAGCCTGGCACGAGTTGCACCATGTCTGAAGGTCACTGATGGCAGCTTTTCCGAGCTTCGAGGTGAAGTCGCTGTAAGAAATAGTCGTCGAGTCAGAGCCAAGAATGGGGTAGTAAATAACATCATCGTCGGAAGAAGTTCCGTTACGGAAACCAAAACGAACAAGCTTGTCATCACCCGACTCAATGAGCTCGAAAACAGCAGCAGCAGCATAATCGATGATTCCCGTGAAAGTGGTGGACACAGTCTCGTTAACCTTGAACAGATCAAGGACGCCAAACAGCTGGTAGAAGGTGTCGTAGGAGCCAGCAGCATACGACACGTAGGGGGCACCAGTTGACTCAGTAAGGTTGAGCTGCGACAGAATGAAACCGGCCATGGTCTGACCTCCAATGGTAGTGTTGGCGTTGGAAGCGTTATAATTAAGAGCAGAGGAGTAGATGTCCTGAAGAGTGCGGACCTGGAACACGGCATCCTGCTTGTCAGCAGTCAGCTTGGCAAACGTCTTGTTGTGCACCGAGTTGACCAGGAAGTAGTCAAAAATCTCGTATGCATTGCCATAGTTGAGCTCCTCCTTGGTGAGCATACCCTCGACAACAGGGAACAGGCTCTGGTAAAAGTCGAAGGTTGACTCGTTGAGTTTCTTGAACTCAGGTGAATCAAAGTAGGCTGTTGAAGCATTTGTGTACGCGGGGCAGTTGACATCACCTTGAATCCAAATGTTATCGGGAGAAGCAGGGTCGACTCCAGTGTAGAAAATGTACTGGTATCCATCCAAAGGAGTCTCTTCAAACGAGCCATTAGCAAGCGAACTTCCAGAGTCCGTGGCAATGCTCACATCAATTGTACCCAGAGGAGGGTAAAGACCCTGAAGAAAGCCAGTAGCGGACTTGTACAGGACATCACTGTCAGGAGCAAACGCATTGAGCTGAGTCGGCTGATAGGTGACGTTAAGACCCTCAATGTGCACGTCGCTTGAATCAGCAAAGTATCGCTCACGCATAAATGAACCAGCCTCGAACACCTCATTGGCTCCTACGGGCGTCAAGATCTTGGTGGGTTTAGTGAGTCGGTCTCCATGACGGCCAAAAATGAAAACTCCAACAACGTTTTCATCGGCAGCAGACACAGCAGCAGTGAGGGCAGCAGCAGCAGCCAGAGTAGTCGCACGCATTGTTATTATGGTTTAATGATGAGGACTTCCAAAACAATCAATTGCACCAGTTATTAAACTCGACAATAAGTTAAAGAAGAAAAACAAGGAATCTTCTTGGGCAGGAAGCTGCCTTTAAATAAGTTATCTGGACGCATCGCTAAAAAAGGTCCTTTGATGCAAGGTTATCGTTCAGGGCTAGGGTCAGATATGAAGGTCTCGGGTAGATCGTGCCGAGTGGGGGCGGCTATTTTGATCCGCAGATAAGGCCCAAGATGTCGACTGCATAATCGCAGGATCCGAAGGTCTCGAGCAAAATCGTTAACAAGAGGAGATAAGTGGTTTTTGCCAGCATTGGACACGCCCGTAAACATAATAATTTTTTTTTCGCAGTTTCGGAAACCCGCCATATCGGGTTTAGTGTTAAGCGGGGGCGGCTTTCCCCTCAATAGCCCGGCGGCATGCCGCGGTACCACTTTCTAGCTTCGACGGTGGACTAAACGAACAGCTTTTTTGATAGTCTATAGTATAACAAAGTATGTACAATATTTGATGAAATACAACAAGGATCTTTCATTCTCCTTATCGTATTTGCACATTTGCTTACACCGAAGTGGCGGCAAGCAACCGAAACTTGTGAATGCGTCTTAACGCTTTACTTCTGCTGCTGCTGCTTCTTCTGGAACTCCGCAATTAGCTCCTTTTGCAGCTGCGGCGGCGCCGGAGCATAGTGCTTGAACTCAAGCGAGAATTCTCCCTTTCCTTGGGTAGCAGCACGTAGATGTGTAGCGAATCCAAACATCGAGTTGAGCGAGCATTCGGCTAGAATTGTAAACTCATCAGTACCAATCTCAGTGTCGTTGATGACGGCCATGCGCTTGTTAAGAAGACCAATGATGTTACTCTGGAACTCGGATGGTGCAGTGATGGAAACATCCATGATGGGCTCGAGAATAGTGGGCTGAGCCTTGATGAATGCTTCACGGAATGCTCCAATAGTAGCAGTACGGAAAGCCAATTCACTGGAATCAACAACGTGCACAGCACCATCATCAATCAGCATTTTAACTCCAAGCACGCGGTGTCCAATCAGCGGTCCCTTCTCGGTTGCATCATCGAATCCCTTTTGACACGCAAACAGGTACTTTTCAGGAATCTTTCCACCAACAATGGCCGTCTCAAAGCTGTTCGACTCTGTCTCTGTGGCACTCAGCTGTCCCATGACCTTGGCGTACTGACCAGCACCACCACTCTGTTTCTTGTGCGTAAAGTCAAATGACGCTGGCATTGTCACTGTCTCACGGTACGCAACCTGAGGCTTACCAGTAGCACACTCGACGCCATATTCACGCTTCATACGCTCGACATAAATTTCCAAATGAAGCTCTCCCATACCAGAGATGACCGTTTCCTTGGACTCATTGTCGAACTTGACGCGGAAAGTAGGGTCCTCCTTTTGGAATCGATTGATCGCCTTGGAGAAGTTGGGCGAGTCCTTGGTCTTGGGTGTAATGGACAGCGAAATCACAGGGTCGGGCACAAACATGGACGTCATGGTGATCTTGGAAGCACCATCCGAGAACGTGTCACCCGACGAGCAGTCGATACCGAATGTAGCACAGATCTCACCAGCACCAATTTCATCCACATCCTCCATCTCCTCAGAGTGCATGCGAGCAAGACGAGCAAGCTTGGTCTTTTTACCGGTACGCACGTTGACAACATACATTCCCTTTTTGAGCTTTCCCTGGTAGACACGAATATAAGTCAGCTGGCCATACTTTCCTTCTTCAAGCTTGAATGCAAGACCAACGAACGGAGCAGTCTGAGCAGAAACAAGGTGGACAGGCTTCTCGTCCTGGTCCACATCAAGACCAGTGTTGAGAACTTCACCGGGGTTGGGCAGGTAGTCACAAACGGCATCGAGAACAGACTGAACTCCACGGTTGGCAAGAGCAGAGCCCATCAGAACAGGCGTAAACTGACGAGCAATAGTAGCCCGACGGATACCTTGGACAATCTGCTCAGGAGTAGGAGTCTGCTCTTCGAGGTAGATGTTGGCAATCTCTTCATCAACGTCAGCAAGCGTCTCGATCAACAGGGCCCGCTTCTCAGCTACGAGCTCTTTGAGGTTCTCAGGCACTGCAGCAACCTCGATCGTCTCACCCTGGTCGCCACGGTTGTACAAAGCACGTTCATAAATGAGGTCTACAACACCCTCGAGTCCATCCTCAGCTCCAATGGGTACCTGGACAGCAGCAGCGGCAATCTTTAGCTTCTTGTTAATCTGGTCAATGGCTCTCCAGGGGTTAGAACCCATACGATCCATCTTGTTGATAAAGGTAACACGGGGGACATTGTAACGGCGCATTTGACGGTCGACAGTAATAGTCTGAGACTGCACACCAGACACAGCGCACACCACAAGGACAGCACCGTCGAGGACTCGAAGGGCACGTTCCACCTCGATGGTGAAGTCAATGTGACCAGGAGTATCAATGAGGTTGAAGTGGTAGTCGGATTTCGAGCCATCAACCTCAGTCTTTTTCCAGTTACAGAACGTAGCAGCCGATTGAATGGTGATACCCTTTTCACGCTCTAGATCCATTGAATCCATCTTGGCACCAACATTGTCGCGGCCTCGGACCTCGTGAATGGCCTTGATTCGGCCCGTGTAGTAGAGAACACGCTCTGTAAAGGTCGTTTTACCCGAGTCGATGTGAGCCGAGATTCCAATGTTTCTCATTCGACCGAGACGTGCAGCATCCTCAGCCTGTAGCTGGTTCGTCAGTCCATCTACAATGACCTTTTCTTCCTCGTACGATGAAGGTCTACCAGCGTTGATCTCGGCACTATAAAAGCGAGAGGCCACAATTTGAGCACGGGAAACAGTGGAACGCACTGCTGACACCCGGCAAATCATGCCGGCTAGGGCCAGCGGCCTGTGAACGGCGAGTCTCATGGGTGGAGAGGATGATGAACTGGTGAAGCCGGGCCAGAAAGGTAATTTTTCAGGGGCTAGGGCGCATCTAACGAGCGGAGATGCAGGGGGGCATCCACGACACAAAGAATAGAGAGAATAGAGGTAATTCAGTATTAACTTGGATTATATAATAGAAATACACCGTAGAAGGGAAATAGACAAGAAGTTAAGTTAGTACTGTGTCGTTGTTTGGTTAGTTATGTAAAAAATATTCATCTGCTTTCCCCAGAACATATACAAGCTACTTATGGTACATACAGTTTTACATTTTGTGAATTACCAAAAAAAGTAGCTCTCAACAGTTCACATTACATATATATAACACTTAGTTATCTAAATATACAAGAATCACAATTATATCATTATTTCGAATACAAAAAGTGTCTGCCTAGAAAGGGACAGGAGGGGGACAGCAGGGGGGTATGATCACGTGACCGAGCCTCACGATTTGAGGATTTCCCAAATTCTACAGATTCGTTTCTTCTTAGAACCGTATCACGACACCCCCCCATTCACCGCCTATTTGCGCGTGTAGCTGTCGCTGATTCTTGTTTCTGAAGGTCTAGCTGTACGCACGACTCTTGTGTCGGTGCTCTGACGGTCTTTTTCGACGCGGTTTAGTCTCGTAATTGTACAGCACGTCATATCAGAGGTTAAGCAACCGCCCCGCCCCCGTGTCTAGAGGCGCGTGCTCCATTGCCGTAGGAGCAAACCGCTTCATTGTGAATTGCTCGGTTGCCTTTCCTTTGTCTGTGGTGCTCGGTGTGTGACTCGACTGCCGAATGTACATGAGTTGAGATCAAAACTTGGCTAGTTCAGCAGGCTACGTTCTCGACAGATTTCCATCTTAGCCCTTATTTATCTTCCACCTGGTCATACCTCGTCTCCGACCGTAATATCATAATGACAGCAGTCGTGCCAGATACAGTCGCTGTCGATGCGCTTGTGGGGAGCGACACAGACGTGCTGAAAAAGAAGCAGCGAAACAAACTACAAGATGGAGAAGTCCGACCCCCAGACATTCCACACATTACGACCAACTTCGTCCCACTGTCGCAGGTCATGACGAGCCTGGCCCTCCATACACATGCTGAGCTGCAAACAGTCCTCGAAACACTACCGTCTGTAAGCTCGGACTTCGCTCGAAAACGACGGCTTCTAGAATTTCTAGTCAAATCACGGCGAGAATACGTCAAGCTCTATGTCCTTACCAAATGGGCTGCTGTTAGTGCAGACATCTCGAAATGTATCGACGTGGTGTCGTGGTTGGCTGGCCAGAAAAACTGCTTTGGCAACGTGGTCAACGTATTGTATTCTATTGAGCGATCGCTTGGAGGCGCAAAACTCCGGAACCCAGACATTGAGACGGCCCTCGAGGTACTCAAGTTTGGTAAGCCCGTGCAAAATAGCCACGGCTTTATTTCCCTCGATCCCCTCTCTCCAAAAATAGTCCAGCAGACGCTTCAGGACCTCAATGTTCTGCTCTCAATCCGCCTAGCCCTTACCGAAGAGCTTCCCGCCGAGTACAGGAACTACCGAATCGCTGATGGTCGTGTCAAGTTCACTGTCGAGAACTCATATGTCGTTGACCTAAGTGTCGCTGACGACACTGTTGATGCGAGGTTCTTCTTTGTCGATTTCCGCATGTGTTTCGACGGGGCTCCACAGGTGGCTGTCTCTATCAAGGCAAAGATTGAGAAAATTGTCAATTCGATGCTTGCCAACAAACCATTGGCTGAAGTATTTGGATGGCTCTTACGATTTACACAAAATTATAAGCTGAGTCTGATCAATGATCGACTAGCAGCCCTCGGCAGAGGCTTATGGGCAGGTGTGATGTCGCACATGTTTTTCCCCGATAAAAGCTCGCTCCTTGTCCAGTATTGGCCTGCCAGAAGAGGCCCCCGTAATGCACTTCGCATCGGGCTTTCCCGAGAAAACCAAATTGTGTTTCAGTGGCAACGCGATGGTCGCATTATCGAGCAATCCGAAACACCAACACTATCTCACAATCTTGATGTTGAAGCCCTTCTTAACGATATTGTCAACAGCCATGTGAGGTACCTTGTTGATGGCATATTCAACGCTTTGAAGTCATTACTCAAGGAGAGCTCTCAACAGGAAATTGACGAGGCGGTCACTCTAATCTCTCCTTACAAGCTGCGCATGTCTCTTTGGGACAACAAGTCAATTCTCATGAGCATCGACCCTCTGTCAGGCAGGTTCTACCTTCAAAATCCGACACAGCTTGTTTTGTCTGCTGAACGGGGCCTTAATGAACTCGCAGAGCCAGTTCCCCAAGCGGCAGACTTACTTCTGAAGTTGAGGTATCTGTCTCTGCAAGAAGATATCATTCAGAAAGCTAGGGCCACTGGTTGGATTGCCAACAGCAATCTTGCCCTGTCGTCAGATGACATGAAGAAGCATTTTGACGATCCTTCCCTTCTTAATGTGTTTTCGCTTCGACTCCCCAACTGGTCGCTTTCGTGGTTCGTGCTAATATCTGTGAGCCGCGGAAGCCCGCCCAAGTGGTACATGAGTCGACTCGAAGCAAAGGATAAATCATGGACAGTACTGTTTCTTCAACCAGTGACAGTCAAACTTGCAAACACCGTTGGTGTGCCCGACTACGGTACCTTTGATAACCTGTCTAAGTTTATGACTTGTCGATTCATCATCAATGGTATCTGCCAGGATCTCGATGCACGAGCAGCAAAATACAGCTTGTTGTTGGCGTCTGACTCTGAAGGCAGTAAACTTCCCACCATCCTCGTCAACCTGCCGTCGCTAATGCGTGAGACGTCAGTTCCGTCAAACTGGGCCCACGACTCGCTTCTTATTACATTGCGAGGTGATAGTACAGCTATTGCACAGGGTCGCATCAAGAATAGCTTGACGCTTCATGATGTCACACCACCTACTGCCGAGTCGGGGGTTGTGCTGGATCATGTTACGGGCCGATTTATGTTACAGTTCCGACTGTCGGAATCTGGCAACGGTTCAGTTAAGAGCGGTGGTGAAGAAGTCAGCTTTGTCACTATGGCTCTGGAGCACCTGTTGCGGATCGAACGCATGGTATCGTACGTCAACCAGGTCAAGTCTATGTCGCTTGAGCTTCGGGAGGCATCGATGGATAAAATTGTGTTTGAGTATGGCACTAATGTATCGGCGGCAATCTACCGTGACAATGTCAGCCATGGAGATGGCAATACCAGCGAAAAGGGGGGAATACGACTCGAGCTCAGTGAAGGCAACCCGCACCTTCGAGTACGAGCTGCGCTTCAGCAGATGCTTAGTAGTCAGGGTCTTGTAGGGGTTATCTGGCTGCTGCGCATCACTCGTCCCTTGTATGAAGCTCTCGAGAAGCTTGAGAAGGGTCCCGAGCCTGTCGTTGTTGTAGCACGTAGCGTGCGAGAAGTGTGTATTGAGTACCCACGCCGCAACACAGCCTTGTGCCTCACGCTCGTGCAACGACGTCAACGGTTTGTAATGTACGTTAAAGAGGAAGAGCCTGTGCTGCCGACGCGTGGACCTGATGGCCGCCCGTTCCCGGCACCACCACCTACTCGGCTTCAAGCCAGCGGGCTGTGGAAGCAGCCGTTTGCTGACCACCCAGATATCATTCCTCTTGTTAAGGGAGCTGCTTCTCCTGCTGACAAAGTCGGGGTGATTTTGGCCAAGGCGCACAGTCTCTTGGTTGGCAGTGAGGTGACTCTGTAGATTCTATTTAGAGCATGATGAGTCCATGCAATGTATTTATACAGATGAGGAGGAGGAGGAGTCAAGGAGGAGGAGAAGCGGAGAAGCGGTGAAGAGGGGCATTCGAGATGCTGAAACGGTAATAGGACCTAAGACATCGAGACTTGAAGCTATACTACGCATTTCAGGCCAATTCGATACAAAGAACTACAAAAGTCAAGGAAATGGTCGCCATTGATCAAAGAAATGATCGGAATTGACCGTGTAGGGGTCAACACGTCTAAACTACAACTAGCAATCGATATTGGCTGCATCTACATGAATAATTAATGCTGTTTTCATGGCGTTCGTCAGTCTTCACCCTCGAGGTCTTTAAGTTAGCAAAGTCAAACATATTGCAAGCTTGGAATGATCCATGATAAAACATACACTGATACTTCAACGGTGGTGGAGGAATGTTGCGCTCGAATTTGGTTCCACCAGGTCGCATTGGCGGGATAATGGGGTCCGGGTGCTGATAACGGGTCAAAAGGGACTGAGCAGTCTGAATAAGTGACTTTGTTAGCAATGGAAACCTGGAATTCGAGTCATTAGAACCACTTACCTGAGCTTCGCGAGGGTCAGTGATGTTCTTGTTACTGTCAAACTCCTGACGGATCTCAAGAGCCTTGGCGCGCCATAGATCGCGACGGTTGATCCATGACTTGGTCATACGCAGCGACTGCCGGTACAGCGACGTGACCACGCGCTTATTCTGCTCGGCCAGATGTGACATGATGAACTGTAGATGGTATCAATGCCACTGAATATTGGAATTTTCGCCTGTTTCCCAATTGGCTGGCTTGGTGGGTAGGGGCATTGACAGTCTGAGTCACGTGCCCACAGCTATGTGTTTGATTCAAATGACTCTACCCGTACCCTATATGGCTCGTGTGAGCTGTATGTCTTGGCTGAGCAAATATACCAGGGGGGGGGGAGAGGAGTGAGCAGTTTAAATAGGCGGCGACAAGCGAAACCTGGTAGATCTTGGCTAAAACATAATATAACTCACCTACGTATATTGCTCAATTGGCAAGGTATATAAGAAGGAGCTGCTAACCATCTTACTGGGTCGCTTGACCTGCTATTAGCATAGTCAACAAATATTCCCTTTGGATGCCCACCAAGAATGCAACTGTACTCTTGTCCATCAACTCCTTGCTGGTCAACCCCTGACAACCTGGCCAATTGCGGGCTTGTCGCAAGGGGATTGTTGTCCGAGAGTCGATTGTAACATTGGAATAGTTGTATGAAACAACCTGAAAGGCTTTCAACTACCGATTTCTAAGCCTAACTCGATAAATATATACACCTCGACAAGAATGGCATCTGGATCACTACCTGACGAAGAGCAGGAACTTCACCTGTTAACACGCACACTCGACGCATTTGGTAGCTATTCAGCGGCAGCAAAGAGAAACCTCGTCAAACCTCGACGTGATAGATACAATGGATTGTCGGAATGCGAAAAAAAACTTGTTCACCACTTTTTCACCTCACATTTGGATGCAGTGGAAGAGGCTATAGACGACAATGAGTTCTTTCTCAATTGCATCAAAGATACAGCAGTACAGATGTTTGCACCCGAATCACACCAAGATCCGAGAACTTGGGATGATTGCACTTCTACGGATTACGACAAGGTGCTTTCGACGCTTCGACAAGTGGCTCGCGAATGGTCGTCGGATGGCCAGCATGAACGAGATGCCACGTATGGTGTTATTATAAAGGAGCTCATTGCCATGTATCCGAATGTCGAGCAGAGACATCATGTGAGAATTCTTGTTCCGGGTTGTGGACTTGGTAGACTGCCATTTGATCTAGCAGCGCAAGGATTCCAGGCACAGGGCAACGAGTTCTCATTCCACATGTTGTTCACATCGCATTTGCTTCTTAACAACAGCTCGCGAAGCATGTACCGCATTCACCCGTACATTCATTCATTTTCACATCATCGCACCCGAGCCAACCAACTACGAGAACTGCTGGTACCCGACGTTTCGCCGCAGGTGCTATCACAACAGCAGGAATCGGACCCTACGATCCCCGAAGACGGACTTCTATCCATGACAGCTGGTTCTTTTGACGACATATACCCAGACGGTAGGCCGTTTGATGTTATTACGACTGTATTCTTTATTGACACAGCCCCCAATATCTTTAAGACACTTTCAGCCATTGCAGGTTCACTCAAAAAGGGAGGTGTGTGGCTCAATGTGGGGCCTCTATTGTGGCACTACGAGGATATTGCCAAGGACGAGCGTGACGAGGAGACTGCTGAGAGGTCACAAGGTCTCGAACTCAGTGTCGAGGATTTGTTGGAGCTCGCATTACGATTTGGTTTGTGTATTGAAGAGCATCGTGGTGGACTCATGACGACCTACTCTGCCACAGAACCTGACTCGACGGGTGCTTTTCTCTACAACTGCGAATACTGGCGAGCAGTTAAGATATAGGGGGACGTGTCTGGGGAGAGCGGTATTCAACGAGGTGTCTAGATTGGAAAGCGGCATTGATTCAAGCGTCTTAGTTCTGAGACTGGACAATTGATGAACCAGGCGTATAACGAGCTCTGAGACTCTTGATAAACCAAGAGTCTAACGAGTTCAGCTTCCAACAGCATTGGAACTTCTTACTATTAGGGATTTATAGCAGTAGCGGTACTACTCCATGCCTCAAGAGGGTCCAAGGACCATCTGAGGAGGTCTTAGAGGAGGCATCAGGAGAACGCTACAGGAGACTACAGAGGAGAAGGCAGAGGCTTCAAAGGCTACAGAAGCTTCAGATTAAAGAGGATAGAGAAGATCTCTGTGAGAAAAGTATATCATGTTTTCATTAGTGAGCATCCAAGGTCATTATAGCATCATTCGTTTTAGGCACTCGCCGAGGTCTCGGCAGCAGCAGCATAGGCAGAGCTGCCCTCTGTGTATTTCTTACCAGCCAGGCGCTCAGCACGCTGGATAATTTCGTTTGCCTCACTCTCAGAAACATGCGACTTCTTGAAGCGACTCAGTAGAGGAGCCTTGCCCTTCTTCTCCTGGTAGAGAAGGAAACACACAACGGCAATGATGAAGATCCAGTACACATTGTAGGAGATGACCGAGCCATAGGTAGCCGAGTTTTGCCATCCAAAAAGAGCATTAAAGATTTCCCAGCCTCCTGAAGTCTCGGGGTTACAGCAGTTGACGTGCCATACGCTCTGTCTGATGTTGTAGGAACCGGGACCATCACCTTCCTCGGCAACGTCACCACCAACACGGTTGGAGAAGACGTGGAACTGGAAGTCCCAAATGGCACGCGACCACAGACCAGCAGCAATAAGGTAGAGGAAGCAAGTGGAAGCAATGAGGAAGTATTGAATAGACATCATGTTTCCTCCCTTGTAGATAAGGAAACCAATACCACATCCACAAATGAGACCGCAGATAACAGCAATGGGGAAAGCAGTAGCAGGAGTTCCAAGTGAGACACCACCAACAAAGACAATGGCTTCAACACCCTCACGTAGCGTTGTCACAAACGGTAGCAGGGCCAAAGCGTACTTGCGGGCTAGATTAGAGATCTTCCATTTTGTCTCCTTGTCGGTGTCGAGAATGGCGCGGGCAATTTTCAGTCTCCACTTCTCCTTCATCTTGTTGACACGAAGCATTCCAAGACCCATGACGGTGATCATGACGGTAGCAATGACGGAAAAGATACCTTCCCATAGATCCTCAGACGAGGCCCAAATGTCCTTGCCTAGCGAGTAAAAGGCACCAATGAAACCACCACCAATGGCCAGACAGATCAAGATACCTAGAGCAGCACCGATCCATACTTGCCTCACAAGCCGTTTATACAATTTTTTATCCTGTGTAGCACCACCAAGACCCTGTTTGATGAAAGCCAACAGCACCGAGATGATGACCGAGGCTTCGAGGGACTCTCGAAAGACAATGAAGAAGATCTCCACTGAGAAGACGTTTGTCATTGTTGAGAGGTTATCAAGACGATGACAAGGTTTCCCAGTTAAACAAAAAAGATCACTGTATGTTGAAGGTGAGGAGAAGGAGGAGGAGGAGGAGGAGGAGGAGGGAAGGTAGGGGGGTAAGGCCCATATTTATACCATCTGGCCAAACGAGGGCTCTGCGTTGCCCGAAATGCAAGGTGTTGGGCACCACCCCGAAGCACAAGCCCAAAATTCTGGCTGCATGGTAGGACGGTTCTTTTTGCAGGTTGGTTCATGGTTTCAAAAACAAAGCTGCAGTAAAAAGCAATTTGCGGGGTAAGGGGAAGAAAACGGGGGGGGGAGGGGAAGTTTAGGGAAGTTGTGAAGTGGTAAGAGGAGGTTGGAAAATGGAGATAAAAAGACGGAAAAGGGGTAATTTGAGCAGTGGAATTGATATAAAAAGATTCGAAGTGGTAATGATTAAACGATTACTCATTTTACAGGTGTATCCAGTGTAGTATAGCAGGGATTGTGTCGAGTGAGACACCAACCCTTGTCATGCGTACCCCTACCCCGGAACCATAATAGGAAGGTGCCGTCGCTGATTGATAATCCCCCGAAAAGGAAATCCCCACTAGCGGCCAGCAGCAGCTATAGATCAGATTGATCAGATAGTGGTACAGCACCGGGCCGGACCGGCGGTGGATGCAAAGTTATGAGTTTTGATCTGCCTTGGCGTCGTATAGTTGAGTTCGGAGTTAGTGCGAGGGGTAGTAGCTAAAAGTGATGCTAACTGGTGATTGGTGCTTGCCAGTTAGTGTTACAGTTAGACACAACGAGCACAAACATTGAATGGTAGTATAAATAGTTAGTTAGTAGTACTCCAACTGTCCAATGGATAGTAATTCCTCATTAGTGATAGTTTTTATCATTGAATCGTTCCTACCATTGAGTACTATTTACTACCACTGAACAGTTCCTACCATTGAGTACTACTTACTGCCATACTGTACAATACTTAGTAGAGTAAAAGTTACTGCCTTAATGCCATACTGTTACTTACACAACCCCTGTAATTTGAACCGCGGCATTCATATCACCCCACTGCAATCCCCAAACAGGTTACTGCCCAATTGGCATGCGCGCATCGTGTAAGCCAAGCATACCACCAGTACGAGAGTTACCGGAGAGGGGTAACCAAGGGGAGGGGGGGAGGGGGCACCAAGACATAACAAGAGAGAGGTCAGAAGTAGTCAGAGGTAGCCAGAGGTATCCAGAGTTAACAAGAGAGCGGTAGCCAGCAGTAACCACCAGGTTCATCCCCATTATACCATTATTCAATAACCCCCTAACACCAATTGATGTTCCCGTATCCGTTATATACCATTTGCCCAAGTGCTCCATGGTGGGCATTCGGGCTAACCCCGACCTCGATTGATTATGCCCAAAATAGGAAACAAGCCGATGATCCAATCAGATAAAAAATTTTCATGCGACGTCAGAGCCTTGGAAAAAGTCGGGTCTTTGTAAGTTTGAGACCCAACCATGGTCATTGCACGTTCTTGATGTCAATTATCAATTCATTCAACTGATTAAACATATCCACAGTTGAACATATTCCACAATTGACCTCATGATAACTTGCCTTTTGTTTCAATTCCCGATCCATCACCGTTCGATCCCCCCTCTCTCTTTACGGATTTACTTTTCTTCCTGCCGCTTGCTTTTTGTCGGCCGACGGAAATGAGCAGGGCTAGGGCCCGCCTTGTCCCTTCTGCTCGGGTCCTGCACTCTAGAAGCCGCCAATCCGTTCCTAGTTGGGTTACGCTGGTGCATGGGTTCACTTCGGTCCCAGTATATAACCACTACCCCATCCCGCATCTGATAAAAATTCCACCGTTCTTTTCTTTCCCTTCTTCTTCCTCCTCCTCCTCCTCCCACAATGGTCCGCATCGCGTCTGTCGCCACCGCGGCTTTGTCGTCGCTGCTGTGGGCTACTGCCGCTGCCGAAACCAGAGTGTTTGACTTCAACGTCACTTGGGTAAATGCCAACCCTGACGGCCTACACGAGCGCCAGGTCGTGGGTATCAACGGGCAATGGCCTCTACCCGTCATTGAAGTCAACAAGGGCGACCGCGTCATTGTAAACATGCACAATGGTCTACCCGACCGTAATGCCTCGATCCATTTCCATGGCATGTTCCAGAACGGTACAAACCAAATGGATGGTCCTACCTGGATCACCCAGTGCCCCGTGCCTCCAGGCTCCGACTTTACTTACAACTTCACTGTCAACCAAAATGGAACTTACTGGTACCACTCGCACGTCGACTCCCAGTACCCAGACGGTTACCGTCAGGCCTTTATTGTCCATGACAATGACTTCCCCTACCACTTTGACGAGGAACTGTTTGTCACCATGTCGGACTGGTACCATGAGACCATTGAAAGCATCGATCCCACTTTTCTGACCCTCTACAACCCTACTGGTGCCGAGCCCATTCCGGACTCGTTCCTGTTTAATGACACCCAGGGTCTCAAGATCCCCGTCAAACCCAACACCACTTACCTACTGCGTCTCATCAACATTGGTGCTTTTGTTGCCCAGTACTTTTACATTGAAGACCACGACTTTCAAATTGTCGAAGTCGACGGTGTGTACACTGAACCTACAAAGGCTGACACCATTTACATCCACGTTGCTCAGCGTTACTCGATTCTCTTCACCACGAAGAACGAGACCAACCGCAACTATGGTCTGGTGACAGTGGCTGACCAGGATCTGCTCGATACCATTCCCTCAAACCTGCAGCTCAACCACACAAACTGGCTTGCCTACAACTCAAATGCCGAGTTCAATGTTGTTGGCATGACTGTTGACACGTCGGATGATTTGACGCCATTTGATGATACTACTCTTGTTCCCTATGATCACATGGAGTTGCTGCCTGATCCCGATTACGAGATCAACGTCACGGTGGCCATGAACAACCTCAATGATGGTGCCAACTACGCCTTTTTCAATAACATCACTTGGACCCACCCCAAGGTGCCCACTCTGTACACGGTCATGTCTGCCAATGAAACGGCTGCCACTGACCCTGTCATCTACGGTGAGTTCACAAACACATTTGTTTTGAGCCACAATGAGGTTGTCCAGCTTGTACTCAACAACAATGATGGTGGTTCTCACCCCTTCCATCTGCACGGTCACACCTTCCAGGTCCTCTACCGGTCGCCAGCTTATGATGATGATGACGTGACGCCCTATGACCCCAACAACCACACACCGTTCCCTGACACGCCCATTCGTCGTGATGTCCTCGTGGCCCACCCCAATGGAAACTTTGTCATTCGGTTTGCTGCTGACAATCCCGGTGTGTGGTTTTTCCACTGTCACATTGAGTGGCATTTGCACCAAGGTCTTGCTCTGACGCTTGTTGAGGCTCCTCTACAGCTCAAACAGAACCTGCAGATCCCTGATGACCACTATGCTGCCTGCGCTGCTGCTGCTCTTCCTTTCAAGGGTAATGCCGCTGCTAATGATGATGATTTCTTCAACCTTTTGGGTCAGAATGCCCAGGTGGCCTTCCTGCCCAACGGTTTCACTGCCCGGGGTATTGTTGCCCTGGTCTTCTCGTGTATCTCGGCCTTCCTTGGTATGGCTGCCATCACTTGGTATGGACTCAGCGATCTATCGCTGACCGAGGCCCGTATCCTTCATGATGTTCAGGAAGATGCCGGTTTGGAGCCCGAAGTCGTTGATCCTGAAGAGATCTCCAATCACGGCCGTGACGAGTAATGTTTATGTCCTTTTTATTTTTACAGCGAAAGAAAAAAAATATATATCAAGATGACCCCTTTGATCCTCAATTCAAATGCTTTATAATGTAGTATAATAATTGATTCTTTGTATTTTAAATAAAAAAAAAAGTGACACGTCTTGTCTAAGTCAAATTCATATGAGCAATTCGACGGCTCAAAAATCATCCATATGAGCCATTCAAACCATTTCACCAGCCTTTTTGTGACAATCAGAAATGTGAAGGTGAAGGTGGATCTTGTCCTTCGTCCCGTTTGAACATTTCTGTCAGCCGGTGACGGCTTCGAGATTGGACTTCTGGTATTTCGTCCACAAAGTCCTGAACAGTGGGATTCAGAAGAAGATTCTCTTCCGGGATAACACTCACAGCCGAGTGGGTAGTTGGTAGATTAGTGATTTGGTTGTCATTAGTAGCTTCACCAGATAATGTTGGAGACTGCGAGCCAGGAGACTCTTGCTTGGCCTCTGAGATTGGCGCATTAAAAAGTCCCAAACCGTTATGAGCTTCTATATCGCCTTTAAAACCCGGGTATGATGTCTCGACATACAACAAAGTCCAAGCCGTTAGACCTAAGAAGCCAACAAAACATAGCACGCTGAACAGCAGGAATACAAAGTGTCCAATCTGAGCAAGCATCAGAGGTCCAAATGCTGCGAGAACAAAATTGCACAACCAGCCTGCACAAATGGCGATGCCAACACCAATACCATTGACTTGGTCAGGAAGAACTTCGCAAGTATAGACAATCGACGAGCCGGAAATGAAAAATCCAAACACTGCGACAAAAGAGAAACATAGCACGAGAATAGCAGTGCCCGAAGTCCCGTTGACCTCGTGACATACTTGCAGAATAGAGAAAATGGTGCAGTGTATACATCCAGCAAGAACACAGCCAATTCGTAGAAGTACTGTCTTATTAAGACGCTCAATCACGACAATGGCAATCCCAGTAACGGCAAAGTTTGTGCAGTACAAGCTCAGAGACGTAATTTTCGCTGCATCCGTCGTCTGTCCTGCCACTTGAGTTAGTATTACATACACGGTGACATCAACTTAGACTTACTTCGACAAATCAAGTTAACGTAAAAGACTAGATGTTAGTAAAAACTCTCTGTTTTATACCTTTGTCAACTTACCAATAACGTTGATTCCAGTGAGTTGCACCAGCAATTGGACTCCAACAGCACAGAGAAGTGGTTTCCAATGGTTTTGAAATATGATGCGTAGTGTACCGAGTAAATTCTGTGTTCCAGCAACATAGCGGTTATCGACAGCCTCTTCGGCGTAAACAGCTTGCTGTCCATACATTTCGGTAAGAACTTTCTTAAGAGTCTCATTAGTAGAAAACTTTCGTTTATCATCGGGAGAGGAGCGCATAAAGGGAGCCATAATTACGGCTGGAATGACGACAGCACCGACAAGAAGCCAGCGATGGTGAAACTCAACTCGCTCCTCGGTGATTGTAGTTGCAAACAGTGACATAAGGCAAATTCCAAACGGAATGGAACTCTGTACCGAGGTAAGCACATACTGAGAGTGTTTACCAGGGAATACCTCACGGATATAAAAGGGCATAATACCTGAGATAAGACCCAGTGACACACCTTTAAGAAAGCGTCCGATCAGAAAGTGTGTAAAAGTTCGCAGAAGGGCGCCAATAAGGTCTCCGTTAGCTCAGCACAAAATTGAAGATAAGATACTTACATCCTGCAAACCATCCAACAGTTGATAGAGCCATGACGTACTTTTTTTGGAAAATGGATCCCGTCATTACTCCTATGATGGAGCCAACTGAGTTAGTAACATGGAGTTAGCCCGTACACCACAGGAGACAAGCTTACGCATAGCAAAACAGGGGAAAGACGCAGTCATTACTCCTTTACGAATGGGGTCTTGAGAGTTATACATATCATCAAAAGTAGGGTTGCCGGTGAACACGGCGACCTGGACGGTCTCAATTCCTAGCATTGTACCGTATAGGATCATGTTGGCCCAAGTGATGAAAAAGCGGCACGAAAGCCGTGACGGCATTTCAGAGAGCGTATTCGTCGCTCCGCTTGTATCTTTCTTGTTTTCAGTCATCATTATGGTATAGTGAGAAGCGGAACCTGTCGTTACGACTAGCAATAAAGTTGTCAGCCGCTGCCGATCAGGGTTCTGCGAGGCAAGATTATGCAATATTGGATGACGTTAACCTAGTCAATCGTATAATTGAGTGAAGACTGTATTTCTATAAAGTAAATAAAGATAATGGGAATATATGTTTCCAAGTACTTTGATAATGTTTTTGGCCCTACATTGCTTAGCTCCCCATGTGCTAAGCTTCACAAGAGTTTAGTAGTATTAAGGGACCGAGACTCAGCAAAGATTGTGGCTTTATGGAATTAAAACATGACAAGGTTAAAGGATTATTTATAAATACAAAGTGGTGAACTTCTAAAACGGTTTACAGATATATCTAGGAGCATTCTGATGTTGGTTTGTTCGGTAAAGCATATCAACTATTTCATTGACTACATTCAACATATTATTTATGAGGTTACTTAAATACCAACATCTTGATAATCATTTTTTGAAGTGAATGTATCACACAATCTGTGATTACTGTTTAATTCTTAATAAAAAATGGCGGTCGTTATCCCCGCAATTGGTTACCCCCATAGTTAGTTTCCCCACAGTTGGTTATAAGGCCGCCGTGAAGTACGACATATAAACGCTTACCATTGCAACTTTCAACATCCACAACCCAAGCAACTCGACCTGAAAACCACACAGTTACACCTCGGTAACACAATTTATATACAAGATTCATGTCTGCTGCCTGTCTCTGCCTTCTCCGGTCCACTTGCTAAATGCGGAGTGCATCTAGCCGCCGCACCAATACCAGCCGCGTTATTGACTGAGCACATTGTAAGGTTCACCACTTTTAGAAGTGTTACCAGCAGAGAGAGAGAGAAGCTGATATCGACTATTGAACTGTTCGGGGTCGTTGTTAACTGGACCTAAAGTTCCTAGTTGATAACTCTAGACGGTGGCCCTGTGCGGATTCTTTCTATTCACCGTGCTCCAAACTCTAAACCGAGGCACCAGCCTCTTGAATAAGCAGTTTGGGTTCTCGAAGCCAATTTGCATCACGATTGCACCTACCTTTCAGCAATGAACACCGAGGATGAGTTGACAGACCAATCGGAGAAGGAGCTTGTTGACCAGAGTGCAAATCCAATGGACGTAGACGAAGCTGCGTCGGCCTCGGAAACACCAGATCAACCCCCACCGTTTCTCGACCATCTGCCATCAACAAGTCCTTCCAGAGTATCTCCTTTGCTTCTCAAGCTTCAGATTCCTCCTGATTTGCCTATCAACTCGCCCTCCTCTGCATTCACGCCTCGCGGACCAGATTCTCCGTATAATGACGTCTCACCGTTTCCTTCTCCGCTTGTAGGCCCACAAAGCGACGGGATTGCACTACTCAAGATCTTCAACGGCCAGAGCCCGCCCATTTCAGCCATTTCACGGTCCTCATCTCTAAGGATTCCTCATGGAACTGCTGGATCCACCACTGGACCACAATCAACTCCTATTCTACCAAGAGACCTGACTGCCGTACTCAAGCGCCAGGTTGGTGAACCTTCTCAGAATGATAAGCGCATTGTCAGCGAGTATGTGCCAGTTACAGCCACTGCTGCAAACACGCGCCAGGTGCCTCGGTTACCAGGTGTACTCCGAATCCCTGAGCCTGACCATAGCGAAGCTCTAGTGATACCTAGACGTCGTCCGGATGTGCTCAAGGAGAGCCCTCTACCGCCAAGTACAGACTCAAGTGCTGGCTCGACAGTATCTGCTCGATCAACAAGCGAGTCTGTGTCATCTTCACATACGCCGGCCTGGACTGACAAGATCAAACGTGAGTCTCTAAACTCAAGAGATGAACAGCCATCTGAAGACGCCAACAAGGCTGCCGGCCGCGTGTACGAAGCATTTGACTCGAGAAGGCAGCGGTCCACATGGCGCGAAGTGTCGGTAATCGGCCGCGGTGCATTTTCGCGCGTTGTATTAGCAAAGCCTGTTGTAAGATATGTCAAACCTGCTTACCGGTCAATAGCCGACTCGGCTCTTGTGGCCATCAAGATTGTCAGCATGGGCCCAGGACCAGCAGCACCAACTCGAGAGCGGATTGAAACACGACTCCGCCGCGAAATCGACATTCTCAAAAAAGTCGACCATCCGTCGCTCATTCGTCTTGAAGCTTTCAATATGGATGCCACACATGCCATCCTCGTGCTTCCTCATTGTCCTGGAAGAGACTTATTTGACCTTGCATCGCAGCATCGGGACCAACTACGGCCTTGTCTTGTTCGTCGTATCTTTGCTGAGGTTGTACGTGCCGTTGTATACTTGCACCACAACAATATTGTTCATCGAGATATCAAGCTTGAGAGTAAGTGATTTTTGGTTTTGCCACAATAATGTCAATCCACGGCAGCCATGGAAATTAACGCAGATATCCTACTCAATCCTCGCACGCAAGAGCTTTTGGAGCTCGAGGACCCATTACAGCATCCTGAAGCTATTGTTACTCTCACAGATCTAGGACTTTCTCGACAGATTGATCCTGCTAATCCGACTCTTAGTACGCGATGCGGATCCGAAGACTATGTTCCGCCCGAACTGCTAATGGGCCAACCATACGACGGTAGACAAACGGATTCTTGGGCGCTTGGCGTCGTGTTGTATGCCGTCATGGAGGGTCGGCTGCCGTTCGATCCACCTAAAGAAACACCTGGCGGCCGAGCCCGAGGCCGAACAGCACATCGGATTGCTCGTGTCGAATGGTCTTGGATCCATTTCAACACGGACAACGAAGCATCCCTTGACGAAACTTGGATAGGTGCCAAGGAGATAGTTCAAGGGTGTCTACAGAAACGCGATAAACGTTTACTGGCGTCTGACATTGTGAACTTGGCCTGGGTCAGTGATGTCAAAGAACCTCATAAACGGTCAGACCTAGTTCCGGTAAGCGACATGTTCATTGAGGATCCAGCATCATCTACAGATGCTACAGAGACTACTACAAGGAGTTCTACATCAGAAACAGTGGCTATGTCGCCAGTGCCAGCAGTCCAGTAACCGCGCGCTCGGATTAGATCAAGTAATTTTTTTTAACAGCTTCACCGACTGGGGCTATCTCCGGTCAAACAAGCCGTGATCCGCCCTCGTTTGTCTTAAGGCCATGTGGTTCTGTCGTCATTGCGCGCACTGTAAAAGCTGGACTTTTAGTGTGTTGCCATATCATAACAATACATTTGAGACTCCACAGTCGTCGTGACTCCACAGTCGTCGTGGGTCTATATAATACACTCGTGTAGGGGAGAGGAGAACGTAAGCAGCAATCCACACCCAAAACAGATTGCAAATAAATAGTAAGGATCACTGAAAACTAAAAAACAACAAGACAACCAGCTTGGTCATGGCACCCGATCAAAGTCTCAGTCATGCTTTGAATAATGAATATGCTTTTGTGGCGCCCTTGTGCTTAGACATACCCTAATGCCTACTCTCTCACCAGTCATTTTTGCGGGGAAAGTCAAGACTGTGCCGGAATCGTACACAACACAAAGCAGTTCGACTTGCTTATCATTTGCTCTGTCTTGTGGAAGAATCTCCCCCCTCCTCTGATTGCTCCTCGTCGGCGTGCCCCATTTCAACGATTTTTTTTCTGAGATAAAGTGTCAACCTTGATCTCTCGTGGTGTGGTACGATATTTTAGCTGGTGTAACAAATACGTCTTGAAACTACATACAAAATGATAATTTCAAACAGTAGACACAGTCGTCAATAAAAATATTGACTCTATCGCAAAATACTTCTACAAAGAGCTGGTAAAGGGCTCAAAGTTTTAGAGGCTGAAAACCATTCCTAGACCGTAACCGGTATGTACCTGTTTGAAGATTAGCAGCAATGCCATTCACCGTTTGTGTGTTGAATACTGGTCGCTAAATGACATTGTGTGCTTGTTGATGTGGTTATAACAAGTTCTAATCCTTTCCAAGGTTGTACATTGTCCTTCAAAGATGTCTGGAGCCAAGCCTTTTACTTACGCTGCTTTTCAGTAATCTTTAGTAGTAGTCGTCTTAAAAGTCGTCTTCAGAGTCATCTTCGGAGTCGTTATCAGCATCGTCCTCACAATCGTGTCCAGAGTCGTCCTCAGAGTCGTTCTATCTCGTAGTCGAGCAGCCATGAGGTATAGTAATTTGCGTCTCCAGGCCCCAAGACCCATTTGCGGCGACCATCAAACACCTCTTCTTTGACCTGTTGCTCATGCCAGAGGATTTTGTTCATGTACTGCTCGGAAGCAAGATAAAGGTACAGTAGCATAGTCAATAAAGTCACGGAAGATCCGTCGACCTTCATCCATGTTCTCGCACAGAATACCGCCAACGAGGCATCTGTTCATATTGTCGGGAACGTATCGGCCGTTGCGACGGCGATTATGGGACTGAAACGTCGTATGATTAACGGACAACTTTGTTTAGCAGACGGTTGCCTTTACCTTTTCCCTTATCAAGAGGGAAGGTCATGCCATCATAAACGCAGATACCGATTTCAAGTAGAATCTTGTGGTCCCGTTCCCACCACTCGGTATCTAACGAGATCCGAGACCTTGAGTTTTTTATGGCTGTCATCATTGATCTTGCGAGCAGACTCCAATTCTTCCAAAACAGCCTTGTGTTTGATCTCAAGCTCAGATAATTGATTGCGAGCCTTGGCTTCAGCAGCCTCGAGTTCCTGCACACGAGACTGGAACAGATCATTTACAAGCTCGAGCTCCTTGACGCGCGACTTCAATGCTTGTAGCTCGGTAGCAGCATCTTGAGTTGGAGATAGACGTGCCGCCGAGTCCGATGTCGACGAGCTAGGAGAGTCTCCTGCGTGCGAAGTTGGTACTGAGGAAGTTGCTAGCGGTGGCACGTCACGGACTCGAGTATCTGATTCGGGCTGGTTGGCAGCGAGATAAGGTGATTGCGACGCTGCTGATGACAGCTGGTCCAGCACGGTAGAAGGCTGAGACATGTGTTGAGACACCGATTGCAAGGGAGAAGAAGGAGGGCCTCCTCCATTCACAGCTGTTAATTGCTGGATAGGAGGACGTGACGTTGGCATAAGCATTCCAACTGAACCAGATGGCGCTGTGACAATCTGCGGCAAATGATACTGAACAGTATAAGCACCTTGTTGCTGTTGCTGTTGCTGTTGCTGTTGTTGTTGCGGTTGCTGCTGCTGCTGCTGCTGCTGCTGCTGCTGTGGAGATACAGACCATGGAGAGTACTGTCGTGGCATACCGTGCTGCTGGCCATAAAGGTCCATGGACGAGACGGGCGGTAGTTGGCCTGGTGTATGAGGATAATGATCCGAGACGGGTCCAGTGACAGGTGAGGCCGTAGCCGTCGAACCGTTGGGCGACGACGATGCGTTTTTAGAGAACTTGCGGCGGCCCTTGTAGTCGGGGCGCGGGCGGTAGTCGAGCGAGTCACCAGGGATGGAGATAGGAGCAGAAGGCGAGTTTGTTGAGTGCATTGTAGTGGCACCATTGGCCGCTACGTTAATTCGCACTCTGTTTCGCGACTTTATAACGTCTGTTTTGAGGGAGATGGGACGAGCCCGGCCGTGAAGCTTTAGAAACAGGCCACACGCGTTACACAAAACCTGACCCGATTCATCACGGCGCCACAGAGGCGTGTTAGTGGTGTGGCAGTTCTGACACGTTGTACCAGTTCCATTATGATGGAGTCGCGAAGAGTTTGACGCTATTACAGGACTCGACTTGACAGTAGTTGTAGCAGCAGCAATTGTAGGAGTAGCAGGGGCCGGGGTCGGGGTCGCGGCCGCGACTGAGGACGTTGACGGCGTCGTAGTCGAAGGAGCAGTCGATGTTATAGGGGTCGCCGGTACTGCAGCAGTAGTAATTGATGCTGTATTGGCACCATTGGTGACAGGTTCAGTGTCTGGTTTGGTATCAGTTAGGGTGTGAACAGATAGCACTGATTTCACGGACGCCAACGGTGCTGCCAGCACGGGTGGTGCTGGTGCGGACGGTGCAATGAGATCCTCGGTTTGCATATTACAGAGAGGAAGAAGAAGAAGAAGGAGGACTAATCCATCAGATCAGATGTTCAAGCTAGAAAACAGAACAACACAAGCGATAGGAAGCGACGTGGAAGAAGAAAAGCTTTGGAAAGGCAGCTGATGAAAAAAAGCAGCCTGTAGCAAAAAAACCAACCACCGATGGATCTGTATATCAAATTGAAAGGGCTCAAGACAACTGAACGGGTAGTCGGTGTAGAACAGTACAGAAACCCCAAAAAAACACACCCGCCAATGTGTAAAACGACTACTAACCCCACAGAGTTCTTGACAGGCCCAAAGAAAAATAGAAGTGCAAATAAATGTAGCTTGTTTGTTATCGGGATGCTGCGGACTAGGGGTTACGCGGCGCCGAGCAGTTTGGGGACCGATAGATAAGGGGAGATAAGGGGAGAGGGCAGAATGAAAAGGGTCGTAAAATGGTCAAGAGCATACACAACGGTATTATACAATAATCAACATGATCAGATAAGCTGTTAGTTAATGGTTGATGGTATTTTAATGGCCTCTACACCTTTATATGCCAGAGTCAATGACTCTCAACCACTGCTTAACCCATACCACCATATGCGATAACGTGATAGCGGATAAGGGCCAGGTCTTCCTAACCAAGGTAGGAGCAGATTGATGTGATAAGATTGGAAGATAGGAAGGATAGATGGCTGTCGTAGAGCCAAAGCAACACCCCCCCGACCCAACTGTTTGAACCAATTATGTTTCTAGTCGTTATCAGCTAATCGCATCTTTATCTTTATTATACTAATTTTCATGCTCGGAAATCCTCATAATTAGAGTTGCCTAGCATCGGACTAACCTGTTTGAGCCTCGATATTTGTGTCTACAGTGCACAGACGAGAACGGGTGAAGATAGTAGTCGATTGAGTAGTGATAAATCCAGCCAATCAAAGTCAGCAGATTAGAGGGTTGTACTGTAGGAGTGTAGTGTAGTCTAGTGTTGTAGTGTAGTGTACTGTTGTAGTGTAGTTGTAGTGTTGTAGTGCCTGTAGTAGTGTAGTTGTGAACTACGTTTATTGGTTCAACTGATTGAGCAGCTATATAAGTAATTGCTAGGATGCTTGACACAATATAAATGAATACTGGTAATTAGGATAACAACGTATGAAAACTGCTGGTGAATCTCATTAATTGCACAAGCAACAATTAACATTATACTGTGTTACAATGAGATTATTGGAGAATAAGTAGTACGCCTATACTAGACGTATGAGCACCGTCGAAATATACAACCTATTTATAAACGTACAAAAATAAGCTGCTACTGTATATAAATTTGTAGCTCAATTCATTAATAAAATAACAGAGATCTTAACTGTCAAGTCAGGCATATCGGTGTTATCGATCTCAACGTCAAGCTCACCATTATGGAGTCGAATAATCAATCAATATAACACTGTCTAGATATATTTCGTATCTTCATTTCATTAATAAATAAAATCATACCAGGAATATCGGTGTATAGATCTCAGCTGCCAAGTTCACCATTTCACAGTCAAATGATCAATCCACATAACACGGTTACCAAACACCGAGGTCAAATGGTCTGACATGTCATTGTTAATCAATATCGCATCCTCTTTACCTCTTTAAGTCCAACCATACCGCCTAATGATTGCTCTAAAGTAGTCGCTTCACCAATGAACTGACTACACCATAAAACCACAGCTCTAAAGTCTGGTCTTCCTACATTTAAACATAATTCGTTGGCTTGCAATAAATAAATTTACAAACAAGGGGGAGGGGGACGGAAATATCATATGTCGGTCAAGCAAGCAGCGAGAGGTCCTTTTCGTTAACGGGTAGAGCCACTTGTCCTTCACGACGGCGTGCTCCATGCATCCACACAAACACTCCAACGGCAGTCAGCACAAACGAGACACCAAGCAGCACAAACGGCGACACAAAGCTGACGAGCGCCGTGTACACATAGTCACGGATCTCCTGTACACTCTCACGATACCGCTTATAGCTTTCACCGCGGCCTGCGCAGATATCGAGCAGAACATCTGCAACCGACGGCGATTCAACCGATGGGTCAGCATCTAGAGTAGCAGTTTTGGGCCACTCGAGTGTCTCCATGGGAGCAGAAGATGGGGTAGGATGGTAATCCTCGTCGGTAGTATCAGGAAACACAGTTATCTCAAAGGCTTGGCCAGATTCCAAACTCTCGGGGGTCTTGACGACCTCGACCGACGGTAACTGGTACTCCATGGGCTCCAAATCAATATGGTTCACTGACGGTCGCATGCTCAACAGGCGGTGGCCATCAGGCTCGGATGTGACGAAAAGAACAGCAGAGCTACAGAGGCTTCGGCTGTACTGGGCCCACAGCAGTGGCTCGCGGTGCTGCTCATCATCGTCGTCCAGACGATCAAGCACAGCATCGGCAACCTTGGGGTCAACAACGTGAGAGTCCACCGACTCAGGAATAAACGTGGAGTGAACAGTGAACATCTCCTTGACCTTGGGATGCAGTTTGAGGGGCAGGCCTGGTAGCGTGACAAGGTCATCAGAAGGGCTCAGGTCAAAGTGATACACAAACGTCGTGGCCGACACAGTGCGCTTTTGACCCGTCGAGTCCTGTACTGACGTCTTGCACTTGATGTTAAGTGACGCTAGGTCAAGCGGATGGATGCCAGCCGGTGGCTTGGCGCCCCTTTCAAGATAAAGAATCGAGAGTTCGCTCGTCACCTCTGTAGTAAGCCCCGGGTACATAGGTGATGTCAGTTCCGGCTCATCACGCGTCCGGTGCATTGAAATGGGACTTGCAGCCATTAGCTGCGCCATGACTGCTACTGGTACCAGCAGCCATGCGACAAGTGAGGACAGTTTCATCTTGTGGTCAAAGGAACAAAGGGTAGGAGACGAGTCAAGAGGCGTCGTCAATGGTGAAGTTGGACTACGATAAACAGGATAAACAGCACCAGATAATAAGCAAGATGGTTTACTTCATACCAGTATAACCACGGATTCACTGGTTGAGGTCTTCTGGCAGCCAAACGAAACGAGGAAAACCCCGGAGACCGTCGACCCGTAATATAACTTTGTAGCCTTGTTGCGACAATACAAACGTAGTCACAGAGCAATCACAAGCGGATTAGTTGGCAGAGATATGGCCAACAAAACTGGGAAATGTTCAAGTAACCTTGTAAAGAACAATATACAAACGCGGAAAGGCGCCGTTTATATACAAGGGTGACTTTGTGTGCCAAGAAACTTTGGGCTCCGGTCTTGCTGACAACACGCCGAGTTATGTCTTAAAAGGGTATAAGACCCTCTGCCCTAGATTAGGCTGATCCCGAGCCTTCCGAGAGCCGATTCGAAGGTGGTTGTAGGGAGTAGTGAAGTAATTAAATTATGATAAAGTATACTGAATGATAAGAGTAACTGTTGAATGGACAAAAAAAATACCGGTCACAAAACTCTCTGTTAATTGGTCGTGCTGGACCTCGGGATACTGACCACTCCTCCATCTCAATAGCATATATGCACGACGTGCATACCTTATACTCTACACTTGCCGCGGCCCGGTGCCCTGGTGCCGAAAGATACCACGGGACACGGTAATCCGGAATACGTTCTCCGTTGTCACAGAGATATGCTGAATTGATAGGCTTTATTTGTGTCGATTTTGCTAACCTGCCGGTATACCCGGAGCCGCTTTTTTTTTGTGACTTTCCCCGCTTTATCGGTGCGGCGAGCACGGCTGCAGAGTCACCTGAATATCCTCAAAAGCAGTAGTAATGAGCCGTAGTAATGAGCCGTAGTAACGAACAATAGTAACGAAGGACGGAAGAAATAGATCACTGCTTGTATGACTACTATGTGTCATTACCAACTGTCTTATTGCCGACTGCGTAGCTGCCAAATCTATCATCACCGGAGTGTTTCAACTGTCTTAACTTATTACTCTACGATTTGACATCACCTCACCCCACTCTTGGCACCCGTACCCTACTATATACCCTAATCTATTAGACACAAACCCCTACCCTCTACCGCTTTACGGTCCCAATCACGTGACCTATCCGCGAGAACCCGCGACCTATTCCCGCTTTACCGTTTAGTCAACTCGGTAAAGAACTACAAGTCCTCCTCTAAGTATCTTGGTTCTTACCTACTCCCTCTCCTACCGTCCACTCCTATCACCCACCGCCCCCACAACTCACAACGCCCATCATGTCCCAGCCCATGAAGGGCCTCGTGCAGTTCGTTGCGGACTTGCGCAACTGTCGCGCACACGAGGCCGAAACAAAACGCGTCAATGCTGAACTCGCCAACATCCGCCAAAAGTTCCGCGACCCCAATATCAATGGCTATAATAAGAAAAAGTACATCTGCAAACTCATCTACATATACGTTTTGGGCTATGATGTGGACATTGGCCATGTCGAGAGCGTCTCGCTCATCTCGTCGTCCAAATACTCGGAAAAACAGGTTGGATATCTGGCCGTGAGCCTAATGCTCAATGAGAATGATAAGCTGCTGGATATGGTCATTAACAGCGCCAAAAAGGATCTCGACTCTATGGATGAACTCAACACTTGCTTGGCTCTCAACTGTATAGCTACTGTTGGCGGTCGAACTATTGGAGACGCTTTGTCGAGCGACGTGTTCAAACTGCTCATTTCTCCTACTTCTCCACCGTTTGTCCGTAAGAAAGCAGCTTTGACGCTACTACGCCTTTACCGCCGTAATTCCAACATCCTGCTACCCTCATGGCCAGATCGTATAGTGGCCTTGCTTGATGATCCCGACATTGGCGTCACCACCTCGGTCGTGTCACTTGTCATAGCACTTGTACAAGACGACCCTCAAGCTTTCAAAATGTCCTATTCAAAGGTCGTGCGCCGCCTGAGCCTCATTGTCGAATCCAACAACGAAATCCCCTCTGACTACATTTACTACAATGTGCCTGCTCCTTGGCTGTTTGTTAAGCTGTTTAAACTTCTCCAGTACTATCCACCTTCGGACGACGAGGCAGTACAGGAAGCTATCCGTACCGTCATCTTCAAAGTCGTCGACATGAACTCACAGCCCGCCAATAACGTGCAACAAAACAATGCCCAGAATGCCGTGCTTTTCGAGGTCATCAACCTTGCCGTTCACCTCGAAATCGATGCTGTGCTGCTAACAAGCCTCGTCGACGCACTCGGCAACTTCCTCACGTCCCCCGAAACCAACATTCGCTACTTATCCCTCAACTCCCTGGCTATTTTGTCTTCCCGTTATGACTCGGTGCCCATCAAAAAATACCTCCCCAAAGTTCTCAAATTCCTGCGTGACAACGATATCTCGGTGCGCCGCAAAGCAGTAAATCTTTTGTACTGCCTGTGTGATGGTACCAATGTCCATCAGATTGTTGGTGAGCTTCTCAAGTATCTACAGGTTGCTGACCATGGAATCCGCGAAGAAATGGTACTTCGCATTGCCATTTTGACGGAAAAATTCGCTACCGAGTTCCAATGGTATGTCGACACATCACTGCGACTCATCTCGGTCGCTGGCACTCACGTAAGCGACGAAGTCTGGCAGCGCGTTGTGCAAATTGTCGTCAATAATGATACCTTGCAAGTATACTCTGCGCGTACCGTTTTCAACTACCTCAAGAACCCAGGCTGCAACGAGACTATGATCAAGGTTGGCGGCTACATTCTTGGCGAATACGGCCATCTCATTGCCGATGACGCTGGCAACTCGCCTATTGAGCAGTTTCTGGCTCTTCATGACAAATTCCCCAACTGCTCACCATTCACAAAAGGTCTATTGCTGACGACATATGTCAAGTTTGTGAATCTGTTTGTGGAGATCAAGCCTCAGTTAATGCAGGTTTTTGAGTTTCACTCGACATCCATTGACTCGGAGCTGCAGCAGCGTTCGTGTGAGTACTTACGCATGATCAACTCGCCTAACTCTGCTGCTCTGATGCCTACTGTGTGGGACGAGATGCCGCCGTTTACAGAGCGGAGCTCGGCGCTACTGTCGAGACTCAACATTAAACACGCCAAGTCCGAGGACAAACCGTCTTGGATCCTGCCCGATACAAAGGAGCGTAGCAGCAGCATAGGAGGAGGCGTGGCTGTTGGAGAGAAGCGACCCAGTAATGCTAATGGCAATGGCCTTAATGGTATGTCCATGACCATTGACAAGAATGGAGTCAACGGAAATGGCGGTCAGCATAATGGAGATAGTAATGGACGTGCCGCAAATGCCCCACCGCCGCCTATGCCGCGAAAGCAGTCTGCTAGTAACACTTTCCAGACTGACCTCCACCAATCTAACGAGCGACTACTAACCTCTTCGTGGCAGGTAGGATATCGGAACCTTCTCACACGCAATGAAGGTATTTTCTACGAGGATTCGCTTTTACAAATTGGTCTCAAATCCGAATACCGCAAGCACTTGGGCTGTGTCATTCTCTACTTTAAAAACACGTCTGACGCAACTCTGCAGTCGCTGTCGGTCGAGCTCTCAAATCCAGCAGGTAAAAACAATCTCGGCATTGCTACCAAGAACTTCCCTGACTCGACAGTTCCAACTGGCAAAATCACCCAGCAGGTTATTCTGCTTGATGCAAAACAACCGTTTGACGAGTCACCACTTATCAAGATCACCTACATGGCTGGTACGCTCAAGGTCCTGAACCTCAAGTTGCCGGTTGTCCTTGAGAAGTTCATGGAGCCAACAGTTTTGACTTCGGATGAATATTTTAACCGGTGGGGCCAGATTGGAGCCGGCGATGGCGAGAAACAAAACATTTTCAAGAATGCTTCTGCATCAAGTGATGCTGCTGCCATCAGCGACGACGCTCAGGTTGCTCGAGGCCTACAATGGAGTGTTCTTTCTGGAGTGGACAAGAACCCTGCGAATGTCGTTGGAGCGTCCATTTTGCATACGTCGGTGAGCGGAAATTTCGGCAATCTGCTGCGACTAGAGCCCGACAAAGCCAAGGTTCGCTACAGAGTGACTGTGCGAGCCACTGATGGCAATGTTGCACGCATTCTATCCAGCAATCTGTCATCTGTGTACACTCTATAGGCTGGTCCTAATGAGAGAGAGCGTACAAAAACAATCTACCAAAATCCTATAGCATATTGTGACACTCTCGAGTTGTTGAAGGTTGATTTTTTTTTTGATAATGCAAAATGGTTAGATAAGATCAAGTGGAGACTGTCTCAAGTAGATGCCTTGATCTCGTCTTTCGTCTTTCGTCCTCCAAAGATCGAGCTTCCAACACGAACATTGGTGGATCCCTGGCGAATGGCCTGGATGAAATCAGTACTCATTCCCATACTGAGTTGCAGAGGATGATCGAGGTTAAGAGCCTTTGTAAGTGAGGCCTGGAGGTCTGCTAGTCGTCTAAAGTCGGCGTTTTCTCCCTCACTAGTCGAGCTAGTAACCGATCCAATAGTCATGAGGCCCTCGAGACGAAGATTGGTACAGTTGTCAATGATGAACCGTGCCAGTTTGATGATATCGGCCTCGTCGCGAAGTCCGCTCTTTTGGTCTTCACCACTGGTATTGATCTGAATAAATACATGCAATGGTTCACCTTTGCGAGCATTGTTCAGTTTCTGGGCCTTGGACTCGCTGTCCAGTGTTTCAACAGCGTAAAGGCTCTCAATAGGACCAAGAACCTTGCACTTGTTTGTTTGCAATGCGCCAATGAAATGCCACTTGATGTCCTTTGGAAGTGTATTTACCTTCTCTTGCAGCTCCTGAACATAGTTCTCGCCGAAATGACGGTGCCCTGCGTCGTAAAGTGCCTTTATGTCTTCTGCTGGCTTATACTTGGATACAGCAACGAGGGTCGGTTCACCAACACCAGCTTGTGCTGCCACTTCCCTGATCTGATTTTGAACAGCATTGAAGTTGGTTACCAATTCACTGACTCGTTCAGAAGTCGCCATTATAAAGTTTCGAACCAACCGAGGTGTTGAAACGAAGAGTCGATGACGCACTAGAAGCATATGATCCAGAGTCCGATGTGATTTTCCAGGGGTAATATCGTTACAGGAGGGTAACCTGAGAAGCGACTCGATACGGGGATTCGTCTCTTCTACAGTTGATGTATGGAGCCCAAGATATCAGAATCAATATATATATTTTTTAGTACGAATAGTCTAAAGATATCTAATGTGTAGATATACTGTTAATAATATTATTATAATACTGTTTTGCTTGTGGTTGAGTGGGTCAATACTTCAACATGCCCAACTATTGAGTGCTAGTTCAATGTACTCCAACTCTAGAGTACTATACAATTGCAATGATTACCCTCTTTTCTCAAGATCCAATAAATTTCCATTTTTAAATGAGCAATTTTTCCTTTCTAACTTCTAGTCACTTCCACTCAAAAGTTGTGAGAGCTTGGCAACGTCATGCACCTGCACGTCAAACAATAGGGCCCGTGCGGCTGAGCAGCAGCCTAACAATGAGCAAAACGCCCCGGATCCCAACTCGACTTGTTCATTGACTTGTTGTTATTTTTTTGGTTTTCCTGGGTGAATTGGAAAACACAACAAAAATCATGGTCGAGACTGCACAGATGGCTGCTAATGCAGCAGTACCTGAAGCGCGTCCTAGTGTTCCCGAGGTGACTGCGTCTGTTGAATCGTCAGAGAAAAGACCCCGCACACCGCGTATCACACAACAAGGATTCGAGGAAGTACAACCGGACTACGTGATTGTCGTGAAGTTGACTGACGACAAGGCAGACAATGTTTCCAACACTGAGAAATTGACGCGAGCGCTCGTCGAGGCAGGTCTCTATGTCCAGGTTCGTCCGGGAAATCCGGGGACATTGCTTGTGTTGACCAAATGCTCCAAGAGCAAACTCCAGCAGCGTTGGACAAAGTGCCAGATCAATGACTGGCTATTTGAAATCCCTACTCCAAGTATTGATGAGATTTCCGATGACAAGGAAGCCAAGGAGTTCCATGAGTCATCTAGTAGTCCATTGAGCCCAGCTGACCGTCTGCGTATCGTCTATGATCTTATCACTGGCACCACCGAGGATGGGGGAGCGGGAATTCTGATGCAGGCAGCCGAGTGGTCGTTTGTTGAGGCCATTTTCCCTATCCACGATGCGGCCCTTAACACGCTGTGGCTGAAACGCATCTCCACTCAGTGGGTCATCAGTGATGGAGAGCTCGACTTTATCCATCGTCATTTTGGCGATAAAGTTGCCCTGTACTTTGGGTTTCTTCAGTTCTACTTTCTATACTCATTGGTACCTACCCTTCTTGGAATTGGCTCACAGTTACTCATTGGCTCGTACTCTGCAATCTACGCCATTCTCAACTGCTTGTGGGGTCTGGTGTTTGTACAAATGTGGAAGCGCCGCCAGGAACAGCTGTCGATTCGTTGGGGATCCAAAGGTTCTTCTGCTATTGAAGTTCCACGACCAGAATTTGTTGCTGAAAAGGAGCAGACAGACCCAGTCACGGGTGAAATCCGACCTTATTACCCAGGCTGGAAGCGCGTCGTCAAGCAGTTTGCATTTATTCCGTATGCTGTGTCATTTATTTCGCTTTTGATGGCCTTCCAAACACTTGTGTTTGCCATTGAGATCTTCATCACCCAAGTCTACAGTGGTCCGTTTAAGCAGTACCTGTCATTTTTGCCAACCATTCTTTTGGCCCTCATCACTCCACAGCTCAATGCGCTGTATATGTCTGTTGTTCGCAAGCTCAACCATTTTGAAAACCATGAGACTGAGGAATCGTATGAACTGTCCTTTACTCAGAAACAATTCGTGTTCAACTTCTTTGTGTCTTACATGGGCTTGTTCCTTACCGCGTACGTCTATCTTCCATTTGGCCACATGATCGTGCCCCATCTTGACTTTATCCGTACACGACTGTCACTTATTTCCGGCCGGAATATCCACATCACAGATGACTTCCAGCTCAATGGTCAGCGTCTTCACCAGCAGGTTGTTTACTTTGCAGTCACGGCACAAATTGTGTCTTTCTGTATGGAGACCGTTGTTCCTTATGTTCAACGCAAGATCTTCACACATGCTAAGCGCATGACTTCAGGCGAAGTTATCTACGATGACCCTGAGCATGAGCGTGAATTCCTTGCGCAGATTCGTAGCCAGGCTGAATTGCCCGATTACGAGGTCCAGGAAGACTATCGCCAGATGGTTGTGCAGTTTGGCTATACTATGTTGTTCTCTCCTGTTTGGTCATACTCTCCGCTAACGGCATCCATCAACCTGTGGTTCCAGATCCGAGGAGATGCCGCCAAGATCTGTCTTGACACACGCCGTCCTGTCCCTCGGCGAACAGAGAACATTGGTCCATGGTTCGGAACCTTGTTACTACTAACATGGCTATCGAGTCTTACTTGTGCAAGCATCATTGCCATGTTTGGATTTGACGGTGAGGGTGGTTCGTCAGGTGGAGCCGTCATCACGGACGAAAAGAACCTTGCAAACCACAAGTCAGTTGTCAATATCAAGCCCTGGACTGTGCTTGTTATTGTTCTTTTGTCGGAGCATGCCTACTTCATTGTATCGAGGCTCGTTTCAGCAGTGTGTAGTAGTCTACCTACTACTGAAGCTCTTTCTGCCGCTAGATACCGCTACACTGTCCGCAAACAGAGTCTTGATAGGCAGAACATTGCAGTTGCATCACCAGTCGAGGCTACTGCTGATCCGGTGGAGAATGAATGGAAGTCGATCTCGGAGTCGGACGTGACTGAGCAGATCCAAAAGGCACTGGTTCCTCCCAAGACACTGAAGGAAAAGAAGAATCAGTAAGTTAGTAGGGATGTACAGTACGAACTATTTAAGCTATAATAAATGCCATAAATGACTGGTAGTGATACTTATCATAGTGAAGTGATCATATGCGTTGTTCAATCAGCTGGAATCGCTGTGCCCAGGTAATTCTCTCAGATGGTGAAGATGCGCATAGACAATCTCCACTTCTTGATCTACTCATGTCTAAACAAGCACTTCGCAAACTCATCAAAAAGAAGCTAGCACAAACAACGCTCGAATCAATCGAGCTTCAGTGTAGGTATGAGGTTGTCTGGCCGTGAATTGCTCGCTAACAAGCCGCCAAAACAGCCAATGCTCTAAGAGCGCTTCCCGAGTATGTCGCAGCAAAGAAGATAGCCTACTATATGAGCATGGACTCTGGTGAGGTTATTACACGTGGAATGATTATCAATGCGTTTTCAGACAATAAGCGAGTATTTCTACCTCAGATTGTGCCATTAGATGCTAAAGAGCGACGATTTGCAGGCCAAACCACCGAACTTCGTATGCTAGAGGTTCACTCGGTCTCAGAAGTTGATGGTCTAGAACCTCACGGCAAATACCAACTAAGAGAACCTCAGGATGGTGTAGATGTGTTTAACGCTGCAGGACTCAGCTTGGTGGTTGTTCCTGGAGTAGCGTTTACTATATCATGTCATCGAATGGGTCATGGGAAAGGCTTCTACGATGCGTATCTTGCCAAACACGCGGAATGGTCTAAATCTCACGGTGCTATAGCACCAATAACCGTCGGAGTTGGACTCGATGTTCAGCTTGTGGATAGTATACCGTGTGAACCTCACGATCAAGCTCTCGACGCGGTTATCATTGAAGATCGTGTTTATAGGCCATCAAGCAGACCGCAAACGACACTCCAACACCATTAAACACACCACAACGGGTACAAATGTATACAACAGCATTACAGACACCACAACTGGTCCAAATAAGTTATTAAAAGCCAATCAAATGGCAAAAGTAGTAGTCTATGCATTAAAGAGACTTGACCTTGGCAAGTCGGGCCTGTGTAGCAGAGGGAAGAGTGGTCGTGAACAGCTCAAAGAGGTCGGAGCCTGAAAAGTAGTAGTATGTCCGAGCACCGATATTGGTGATATTTGAAGGCAGGTATCGAACAAGAGCCCATATCAGCATTCCTAATATTGTGAGGAAAACGACATCTTAGGTTAGTAGCGGAAGTCACGGAACAACCTTTATACAACATACTCAAGGCCAGGATTTCTCCTGGAGTCATCATTTCAGCTATCAGAAGCTCCAAATGATGCAAAACATAAAACCAGTGATACACCTTACGAGCGGTCTCCTTTAGCGACATGGTGGTGTGAGGAAGACAGGACGCGTTGCGCGAAATTTCAGGGTATGGTGGGCAAGTTAAGGGGATAATGAAGATGAGAAGTTAACGGAACAAGAAGATGAGGACAAGTGAAGGGGAACACGACAAACGAAAAAACTTCAATAGGATCTCACAAAGTACGACAATTGTACATTTACTTCAACTACCCTGGTTAACTATAAGTTAATGTATAGTGGCTGTACTTGGTACAACTGATGAAGTTGCAAAACATATGATGCCAGATGCAGTCCTTCAAATCTATAAACTCATTCATTAGTTAATAATACAGATATCTTTAAGCACTGAACAGTCGCTTGAACTTGTCATTGCTTTTTAGTCACTTTTGGATCCATAAATCATTGGTCAAGACCAGAAACGAGCGTGATGTTATCACCCTTGAGTAGAGTCCGACCAAGAGACCGTCGGGTGTTCTTCTTCAGGTTGACTTCAACAGCGTCATCAACTACAATGTTCATAAACTCATCGAATCCCTGTGTTAGTTTAAGACGAGACGCAGCGTGGATCTGACTCTACTTACTCTAATAGTTCCTTCTAGCCGGCTATCCACCTGTTCAAACAACCATATCTGTACTTTGGTGTGCAACTGCAGAAAGGTAAACAGCTGCTGGATTGGCTGGATTGTCTGTATATTAGTAGGTGACTAAGTCACAAAACTCTATCATTTCAACTCACTGGCCGTTGTTGTCTGGCAGACATTGTATGAATAATAATGAAACTTCTTGTCAAGTTGCAAACAGGCATTTCTATTTCAACCTCGATCCGCTTAATCGCATAATTACCGATTTTCTTACCCTCTTATCCGCCACTTTTCCATTTTCATGAACTCGCCGCGTGTGATTTCTACATATTTCAGCTTCAAGTTTTATCGACTTTTGCGGGCCCTAGCAAACTTGTTACATTATAAGCCTCGGTGCCATTTAACTCCCCGTGCCGCGTCTTTGGTCTAACCAGTTATTCTACCGTGCTTACTGTCGTGATAACTACCAGTTTCAACCCGCCATTATGGCCATCTCACTAGAGCTCTATCTCCAGGCTCTGGAGGGTATGCATTCTGCTACCTCGGATCATACCAAGAAAACATCATCTGGACGGTATTTAGAGGAGTTTCAAAAAAGTGTAAGTATGCTTGAACGGGCTTTTTCCACTTCCCAATTGCTAATTCAGCCGGAATCATGGACTATTCTTCATACAGTTCTTTCTTCGTCTCCTGACGAGTTTCCTTTGCATGCACGTATTTTCAGTGCCCAGACATTGCGATCCAAAATCTCCTACGACCTCCACCAAATCCCTGAATCCGATCGCCTGGGATTGAAAACGAGTGTTGTCGACCTACTCAAGCATAATGTTCATCTGTCAAAGGCGGTTGCTGTACAGCTGAGCGTCGCTTTAGCCGACCTGGCACTTCAGGTTCTTGAGTGGCACAATGTCCTTGGAGAAATGGTTGACACGTTTGGCCAATCCCCCGAGTCCATTCCTTGTCTTCTTGAATTCCTCAAGGTACTTCCTGAAGAGTTGTCGGATCCCAGGCACACACTGCTCACTGACGAGGAGTTCAATGCTCGCACGTCTGAGCTTCTGTCGGACAATTCTGCCAAAGTTCTCAACTTGCTTCTTACCTATATCCAGTCTGAGTCTACTGCCTCGAATCGCCAATTGATTTTCGAATCGTTCAACTCATGGTTGAAGGAGATTTCAATTGCGGAGATCATTGGCACGCCGCTGCCAGGCCTGTTGTTTGATGCTCTCAAGAGCGACGATACCTTTGAGGCTGCTGTCGAATGTATCTGCTCGGTGGTTCGTGAAACTCGTGACGTGGAATCTTTTGACATTATTCACGAACTCTACCCACGAATTGTGGCCCTACGACCATTATTAGCTGACGACGCTCTAGACCCACAGGTTTTCGAAGGTCTCACCAAGATTTTTGCAGAGGCAGGCGAGACCTGGCATGTTCTCATTGCCAAGGCACCACGCGACTTCCGCGAGCTTGTTGAATGCATCGGTACCTGTGCTGCCCTTGACGAGGATCTGGACGTTGTAAGATATACCTTCTACTTTTGGTACTCGTTGAAGCAGATGCTGGTGATGCCTAAATACGAAGAGGCTCGTAGTGTTCTTGGTGATATTTACCTCAGGCTTATTGGCATTGTGATCAACCACATGAAGTATCCAGCAGGGCCAGTTGACTCTGATCTATTCAATGGTGATCGCGAGGAGGAGGAAAAATTCCGCTCTTTCCGACATGAGATTGGTGACGTATTGAAAGACTGCTGTGCCGTTGTTGGCACTACTATGGCGCTCACGGAGCCTTACAATCGTATCAAGACTGGTCTGGAGAACTTGCAAGAAGACCCTAACTCGGTCACTTGGCAAGAAATCGAGGCTCCTCTGTTCAGCATCCGAGCTATGGGCATGGAAGTTGACATGAAGGAGAACGAGGTTCTTCCCAACATCATGAAAATACTCGTTCAGCTTCCTGAAAACCCCAAAATCCGCTACGCCGCTACGCTTGTCCTGGGCCGCTACACTGGTTGGACAGCTCTTCACCCCGACTACCTCGATTTCCAGCTCCAGTACATCATTGCCGGGTTTGCAATGGATGATACCGATGTTATTCGAGCGGCAGCACTGGCACTCATGTACTTTTGCCAGGACTGTAGCAAACTGCTGGCTACGTATATTGACCAGTTGTATCCTTTTTACCAAAAGATGCTGGGAAATGTCGACGTCGACTCATTGTATGAAGTTACGGCCGGAATGGCCCATATCATTCTTGAGCAAGAAATCGAGAATATCTACCCGTGTCTGCAGCACTTCGGCAAGTCCATTCTAGAGCACCTTGCCGAGTTGTCGCAAAAGCCAAGTACCGAAGAACTACATCGATCAATTGCTGACACGGTGGAGTTGTTGACTATTTTTGTTAAAAACGTGCGCATTCGTGCCCAAGTCAGCGTTGAGAGCTTACCACCCGGTACTTACACTGATGGTATCACTTCGGCTACGTTCAGCCCAGTGACCCAGTTTGTCCTGGATGTGTATCCTGTGTTGAAAGAAGTCACGGACCGCCACGGAATGGCAACATGCGTGGCGGAGCGAGTCACGAAGTTCACACGTAGTGGGCTACAGACGTGTGGCACTACATTAACGCCTTTGCTACCAAGTATTGCAGAGACTCTTGTCAGCGAGTTTCAGCGCACCAAGTTTGGTTGTTACTTGTGGGTCAGTGGTACTCTTGTTCAGGAGTTTAGCGACACTTGGGACCCAGAGCTTCCAGCGGACATTAAAGAGTCGGTGTGGCAGTTTGCACAGCACCAGTCGTATTCATTTTTCAAGATCTTGGCGAGCTCCAGCCCTCGAGATCTTCCTGATTTGATTGAAGACTTTTTCCATTTGTCGAATGATCTTGTCATGTATTATCCCGAGAAGTTGATAACAAGCGATTGGTTCCCGACTCTGGGCGAGTCGGCATTGGCATCGCTCATTGTCGAGGAAAAGGAGCCGTTGACGGCTATTCTTCACTTTCTCCAGGCTACGTTTGCATACGGTGCAGGACGGGCGCCGTCTGCGGCCATCCGGGGCACAGTACCTGTGACTGTTACTTCTGGCGTCCGGAATCTTGTACTTTCGCAGGGTGAGAGATTGACTGCTGCCATTGTGACTGGCATTCTTTATTCATTCCCTCGGGACCTTGTTCTTGACGCTTCTTCCACGCTTCTTGCCGCTTATGGTCTGGTAGATGCCCAACTCAGCATTCGATGGCTTTCTGCTTCGATTGACAACCTTCCTGTTGGCTCAGTTAGTGCAGAAGAGAAATCCAAGCTATTGGCTCGAGTGTCGACGTCTATGAAGTCCAAGGATTTGAAGCGTGTACGCCTTATTTTGCGCGATTTTGCAACTGTGTTTTCGCGTCGCAATCTGACTCCCCGTACGCAGAGTCTTGCACAGGCACCATCAGCTCCCGGTTTCTCCTTCTCTGCTTGAAAATTGCACATTTAACATTTCCTGACATTGTAGATAGTTCATTAATAAATAAAGCTTTATGCTGTAGCAGCTTCACCAACCATTGTCCTCCAGGAGAACGAGCCGCGGACATCGAAATCAGCCTCAGCTCGCACGAGTTCTTTCCCATCCATTGTTCGTACTGAGCCGGTAATTCGCGCTTTTGTACCCTGCTCGAGCTGCTCTGTGTTTGTAGTGATGAGTAGAAACTGGTTCACCACTGTCGGACGCCGGTATGACAACTTGATATGAACATTTTCGCGAGGATACTTTCCGATACTGAGAGAAGCAGTTCTATGAAGCGCTTCATCGAGTGCAGTACCTAGAATACCACCATGTACAAGAAATGGGAATCCAGACACGAATCGACCGCAGTGAAAGATGGTGAAGGTAGATTTGCCCTCCTCGTCAGCAAAAACCACAGGAGGAACAGACAGAGCTCCGGGAGCGTAGAGAGCACCAGCTGTCAGCACATTGAAGATTTGATCCTGACTGATGTAGTCCCAAGGCCTCACAAGATGCAATTTGGGGTCTTGTTTGAGCTTTTGGAACAGTGGAAGTTGTTGGAGTTTGGCTTCAAGAGACTCGGAGTATCTCCTTGCAGCCTCGGTTCCCTTGAGTGGGAGCTGAGGAAACAAAGTGAATTGACCTCTCTGATGATGGTATGCAATAAGTCCTGTTCCTCCAGCCAAAATACTTGTAATAATAGCGAACCTTTTCATCGTAATGCTATAAGCCAGTAAGTTGAAGGTAGTAGCTAGGTAGGTAGGTTGGTACTTCATTAACTTGGTTGAATTCCCCTCCCCCTCACAAATTGTCACGTGATCAGGATTACTATCTGATGAATGTAGTGACGTACTTGAAGCTCTCGTTTTACTTCATTCTATGGGTAACCAAATAAATATTCATTAGTAGTTTCTTAAACACGTCAATCCAAGATGGATTTTCTTTATACAAAAATAGTGGACGGGAACTCCGCTGCTGTTATGTCGGAGTTAAGGCGGCATTCCCATACCGATCTGCAATATGCGGGGAAAAGCCAACTGACAGTACGAGTAATTGTGGCTGATTACCGATAATCTTTATTTGTAGT
>JAKTUT010000044.1:0-100409 GCA_030556845.1 Sugiyamaella floridensis | reverse complement strand
GGGTTTAACCTTTTCTGGTCAAGCGCCAACACTTCCACCAGTGCGTGAGGACCTCGGCATTCAGCGATCCACGGCCAGCTCGGTGGTTAGTTGGTCCTAACTAGCAATAATCGGCATTAGCCTTGTTTGATTGAACTAGTTGTTTTACACGCTTAGTCACCTGCAGTTCACATGTCAATCTCTAATGATCATCGAATCGGCTTCTCCGCTCCAATGTCTTTCACAATAGCTTCTATTGGTCAACCTGTTTGACCTTTTGTTATGTCCAACTTGTACTAGGATGACTGATCACTGCAAATACCAAACTAACAGCGGGGAAAATTTGAGTGTACCATTTGCTTGGTTTGAGAAGTCTAAGCTGCCATTGAGTTTGGGTCCTATTTATTGTTCAACGGCGCTCTCTGTCCATCCATTTTCCCCCGCGCGAATCCGGAACCCCTACCCCGACCGTTACTATTGTCTCGACCTAAAACTTCAAAGCTCAAGACACAAACTGTTCGACGTTTATACCGTTCAAGGTAATTCATTCATTGCTGTGTAATTTTGGCTTTATTGTTAGTGTAATTGGCCATCTGTTGATTCTTAGTATCATTGGAACCTGTTGTAGATCTGAGCCCCCACCCCCGTCTTCTAAGTTCTGTACCCCTCTCTTCATTGAGTTAATTGGTTGAAGTATATATCTACATTCCCCAATATTTCTCCCCCATTACCATTGAACTGTCAATGTCGTACATTGACATATAGACACAATGTCAAAAACTATACTCCATGCCATTTATAACACTGTTTAATCATGACTTGTCATAAATCCATAATTGCATTTCAAACTTCGTCACTATTCCCCTTTGATTCCTCGTCTCTCCACATTATCCCCACCGACTTGACCTTGTTTGCTCATCTACTTCCAAGTCTAGTATTTCCGCTCGTCCGTTTAACGCACCAGCCTCCTTTACTCAAAGCTAACTTTAGTACGAACCTGTTCAACTTTGATCTAAACAATACCTAGCACTCCTGTAATAAAAGTCACATAGCCCCCTCCCCACCTTTGAACTTTGTTCTTAACAAGCCCCCTGCCATCCACTATTTTTCTGTTACCGTTAGGATAATAAACCTACCGTCATCCTCACACTACCAAAATAGGTACACCGCATCAACCACTTCGGGTGGCACCAATCAACCCAAAAAACAAATCTAAGTTCAACAGAAATGTACCTACCATGCTACAGTCACAAAGCTACATGCTTGCTGTACCGAGCCAGTGGAGCGAAAAAGCACCTTGCTAGTCGGAAGCTGAGGAACTTCGTCAACCGTGGAGTGTGACAATAACAAAGCATAGAATTTCCTCTAGCTAGATGCAAATTACAATAAAAAAAAAAGTCATCAATCATAGCTGCTTGGATGCATCGGAAACGCACAGCACCAACCATGCGGTCCACTAGCATGCTGCGGCAGTCATACGCAGTGGGCGCCTTTGTAATGGCCGTGATTTGAAAGGATTGGCAGCATAAACCTTGACGGGCCGTGCACCTGCCGGGACACGGGTAGGCCGCACAGCAGCACATTACAAAGGCTGGTACCATGTCGTTGGACCAGTAGGCTAAGTTACACGGGTCGACACGGCTTCAAAGGCCCAAGAGAGCTGCTGGCCATTCAATGGACAAGGAAGTAGCCTGTATAGTGGATTAGCAACAAAATGCCGTAATCTCACTGATCCGACCTCATTAACCCCCCCCGATCTTTCGCTGTCAACAACTTGTAACGAAACAACTTCGCTGTCCAACAACTTGTAATGCAACAGACCCCCAGACCCGTTATGCCACTCATTCACCCCGCTTGAGGCGCTTAGCTAGGTCCGCTTCCAGTTCCCGTGACAAGCCCGCGCGGCGCTTATCACCAACAACCACTGCTTCACCAAACAATTCCATGTCAGGAAACCGGTCTTCAGGAGACGATGGCAAGTTATTCGGTAGCTCAAGGTCCGACCGGAACGTAAACATGCCACTAGGAGGTGCAGGTGGTGATTCAGTTGCTTCAAGTGTCGGTTGAGATGCTGGTTGAGATAGAGATGGTGGATGAGTGGCTGCTGATGGTGTCAATACAGCACCTCTGTAAGATTCAACATGTGTTTTAGACACTGTCGAGTTAATAGTAGGACGTGAACCAGCTACATCGGGCGTTATCGAATCATCGTTGTCACCATTTCTCAACTGACTTTGACTAGATGTCGTTGCCAAAGTCTGGGAACCGCGTGGTTCATCGGGACACAGACCTACAAGTCGTGCCAGGGCCCAGGACTGAGCGTCGAGAGCCGGATCTTCATCAAAACAAGCCAAAAGATCTTGAAGAGCGTCGATATAACCCTGTTCGCGAGCCAACGAGGTCTTAGCACCTGCCAGCTTAAACAGCTTGGTGACTGCCGAGGCTGCCGTCTTAAACTCGCCTACGAGGCTTGTATCAAGATCCTCCAACTCCTGTTGAGTCGATGCCCGCCTCGGCAATCCATTTGATAGAGACGCCAGGTTATCCATTACCGAAAAACACACTGGCCAGCAATGTCAAAAAGGTTGAGATAGAAAGAACGAGATAAACTGGGAATGTCTAGAAAATAAATCCGTGGGCTAGGGCGGTGGTGATGATGATGACACGGCTTTTTTGATCATCTATAGTACAGATGAAGAAAGCAGTTCAAGACACAAGACCAAGACCATACAAAGAGACCATACAAATAGACCAGAACAACAATACATATGTCTGTCAATTCCACACAGAATCTTGTTTATATACTCAACTCTCTAATCACGTCACTCACTTGTAGAAAACGTCACTCAATCTATCTATATTACCCTTACCCACCACAGTGATGATATCGGGGGTCTCCATTTTATTATATAAAGAGACAGTCCTAACTAACAAAGTCTACAAAAAAACTTATAACATCTTCAATAAGTATAACTATGATTTGTACTGTCTACTTATACACCCCTATAGGCCCCCTCGAACGGTCATCTACTCCCCTTTACCTTCCTCATCTCCGCACAGCCGCTCACATCGCAGATCACGTTACCCCAGTCTGGAGGAGCTAAGCCGACTTTGTTCTTCCGACTTTGTACTTCCGCCATTTGTGTGAACCAATCTTGTTTATCTTTATATCACGGGTTGCGACTCTTGTCAACGCTCCTAACTACTCACTTGCAAACGGTACTGTGTTGTTAGCTGTTATCAGCTGTTCCGAGCCTTCCGACGCATCGTTTTTACCACGGTAACCCGGCTAGCCGACGGTGGTTCCAAACGACCTTGGACTTGAACAATTGTGCGAAAACGCTTCGTCACTCAACGCGAAGGTGAACCCAGCCCATTTTCTAGTTCAATTGCGGTGTTTCCCGCAATTCGGGTCCTTCTAATCACTCTATCTCGCTGATCTGACAGCTTTACAGTATACCAGCTACCAGACGAACCCATCATGAGTTCCATGTTAAAGGGCGCCCGAAAGGCCGTGGTAAGAGCACCACATCGGATCATTGGCTCCAAATCCGTGGAAGATCGTATTATCATTGAATGGACAAAAGATTTCAATACGGCCGACGCTGCGCTCGATCTCATGACCAACGAGGCCAAGAAACTGACCGATGCCTGGCATGACATTCTCAAAGCACATCGCAACATTGCCGATACAGTGGCAGAGCTCTATGCTCCCATTCAAGAGGATAATGTGTACACGGCCGTCCAGGAGACTCCCGAAAGTGCCCGCAAGACGGTCCGTGAGCTTCAGAACACATATGCTAGTATGGAAGCCGAGATAGCTCCTGTCATGGACCACCTCCAGACAAGTTTTTCCACTCAGTGTAAAGAGGCTCGCAAGTGCATTGATGGCGTGCAAAAGGCACTCAAGAAGCGCGAACACAAGAAGGTCGACTTTGATCGCTTCTCCAACTCCGTCGACAAGAAGTCGCGGCAACAGAACATGACGGCAGCGGACCAAGCGGCCCTCGCCAAATCAGAGACGGAGCTTGACACAGCACTCGAGCTGTTCCAGGCCCAGGATGAAAAGGTCAAGACCTACGTTCCCTATGTGTTGAACTCATTGTCCGAGTTTCTCAACGGCCTCAGTACTACTCTATATCTATCTCAACACAAGGGAATGGAGATCTTCAAGAGACATATGCTCCAGTTCTCCACGTTACAAGGCCTCATATCGCCTAAGAATACCCCTCACGAATATGTCGATATCGTTGAAGACTGGGAATCCCGCTTCATCACTATCCAGCCACGCCTTGAAGAGGGAATCCCCACTCTGCGCCAAGGAAAGACTGCCACTTTGCCCATGACCATGCCATCGACGCGCTCACAAAAGGCGAAAGACGGGGCCAAGAATATCGCGGCACATACGACGAACTTTGCCCACGGCGTCTACCAACGTGCTAAGCACCCGTCAGTGGCCCATATCCAGTTCAGCTCGCCGTCACAGGGCATGTTCCGCTCAGAAGCAGACATCCTGAGTCCAGGTTCCCCAACACAATCGCCAGTGTCACCTGGTGGTACGGCCTTTAAGTCAGATACACGCAGTCTACGTCGCACCTCGTCCTCATCTCTAACCCCCGTTGCCAGAGTACCTGTTGGAAGCAGAGTCCGATCCCCTATTACTTCTTCCTTTGAAGACCATTCTCTGGACTCTAATACTCTTGCCCGGACGCGAGCGCTGTCTTCGACTTCTGCACAGGCCGTATCACCATCGGCATTTAGAACAACGAGCAACAAGGTGCTTATCCCACCAAAGTCGGACAACGACGAATATGCCACGGCCAAGTTCACATTCTCGGGTGATGAGCCTGGAGACGTTGCGTTCCGTCGTGGAGACCGCATCCGGGTCCTTGATCATGGTGACGAGGTCGACGATATGTGGTGGTTTGGTGAGACTGATGATGGTCGTGTAGGACTATTCCCTTGCAACTACGTGAGTATCACGGAGCCAGGCTCTGCTTCAGGAGCAGAAAAGCTAGTCAAAGATACAACCGTCTCCGTCTAAATGGTGATGCCCTGTAAAGGGACCCAGCGATGATCACCAAAGCAAAGATCAAATTGTCAGCATGTCAAGTGTATTCTACGTTTCATATTTTTGTCAAGAGACATCTCGTTGATTCACCTGTTAGTGCTACATTATATATTATGTCGTTATGAGAGATACCACAGGTCAAAACGACCTCACGATATCGCGTTTCATGAATATTTTGGTTGTAAGGCAAGCTTCATGCTTCCATCATCATCCACATCCCTTGGAGCTCTTATTTGTCGTTCAAGTTTCGCCAGGATCCTGTCCCGGTATTGTTCCAAGTTCTCGTCTTCGCTCCACTCGAGTTCCTCACCTTCCTCACCTTCCTCATCATCATCCCAGTCATCACGACGCAAACTGCCAATGGAAACAGGAGCATGACGGTCAATGGCGTTCCTTGTTGGACTACCAAATGCAAATGAATCCTCCGAATCTTCGTCGGGATAGTCGTTCTTGTAGAAGTCCTCGGCTGTGTTAGAGAGATGCCATTGAGCAACGCAACAAGACATCCTTCCATACCATTAGAGTCCTCATCATCTGTAGGAGCATTCGAATCGGCATCTTCATCAAGATCGAAGTCCTCCAAATCCGAATCAAGCAAAAGCCTATGTTAGAGAGTGTGAGTACGACAAGCATAGGGAGATAGATGTAGCTTACAGAACACCGACATTGGTAGTATCAAGCTTCGTCTCTGCGTATCGCTCTCGGTAGTAAATGTCGTATACATAGTCGTCTGTGTCGACACTAATGGGTAGAGATGGTGCTTTGTCGGCTGTTGGTATGCTCTGTTTCCGCCCTGGTGAGGGCCGGGCTATAGATGGTCTCTTCGTTACAGGAGACATCTGCATTTGATCTCTTGTGGACTCCAAATCAAGATACGATTGGACCATATCAGTAAGAGAACTTGATATTTCAGTATCTTCTTCAGCGGTGGCCTTGGGTTGTCGATTTCGTGGCATTCGGAACACCCGTTTGTTGGCGATTTCGTCTGTTGTTTCAGGCATCAAAACAATCTCTCGATCTGACGCCTGATTTGCCGTTTCAAACGTCCCTGCAAATCGAAACACTGTGTTAGAGAGAAACTTGTAGGATAGCAGCCGTGAAGTTGCGCTTGTTGGCCCTTGGTACACCACCACTCACCATATTTGTCTGTTTTGGATCGCTTTTGTGACGTCAGTCCTTGTTCGTCAATGACTGGGTTAGTTTAGTAGGATACTTGACAAGATCCAACCCACGAAGTGCCTTGAGAGGATCTTCACCTCTCTTGCGCTTGATGCGCACCGTATGTGGAGGTACTCGCTCTGCTGCCATGTTAAGTGCTCATAAAAGAGGAAGTTGATCTTGCGATCGATCATGGGATATACACGGGGTTGGGGTTCTTGTGGGGGTGGACACAGCGACCAAGTATCTTCAAGGGGCTTGACTGTTTTGCAAGGGAACTTATCAGTTCTCGGAAAACACTTTCAAGAACCGATATTATACATTGAAGATTGTTATAACTTTGGTAGAAAGCGTCAAATCCAAGAACTCCTGTGATGCTCCCGAACAAGTAATAGCATATGCACAATGACGGGACCCTGCATGCAGCAGTTAGCACTGTAATACCGTTATAATGGTCCTATTTAAAGCGCTGCTATCAAAAGTATCATCTATAACGAATTGGAAAGTATATAATTAGAAGATAGCAAAAGCACAAGCAAAATCAGGAGTGAGATCTGGTTATTATGGCCGAAAATTATGCTGCATAATGTTAGACAAGGCTAGTAAGTCTCGGAGACAAATTGTCTTCATCTTCTATAGAAATCAACTAACTGAAAAAAAATGGACAACAGCACTCTTTGGTATGCCAAAGAGCCACAGCGTCGACAACCATTTCAACGTATGTTGTGCCGACTCACTAAGAGAGCTACAACTCAACCATGTAACAAGCTTCTTCGCATCGATCCTCGATATGACCTAGTAGCCATTACTGGCGGAAGCTCTGGACTAGGAAAGAAAATTGTAGAGGGTCTGACTCAGTCAGACCGACGCTATGATGTCGTTGTTATTGACATTCGGCTTCCTCCTGAACAAGAGCGTGTGCCTGGAGTCCATTATTATGAATGTGACGTTAGCAGTGAGTCAAGCGTGTTGGCAGTCAAGCAACAGATACTTGAAGAGCTCGGAACTGTGACTGTTCTCATAAATAATGCCGGGATTATGGGTGGAGTACACGATTTTCTTGATACATCAATTGAGGACGTTCGCAAGACCCTTGATGTCAACCTCACAGCCAGCTTTATAACTACACGGGCTTTTCTTCCGGATATGTTGAAGCGCAAACGAGGATATATTGTTCTCGTTGGTTCTGTGTTAGGATACATTTCACCGGCCCGATTAGGTGCCTATGGAGCTTCCAAAGCGGGTCTTGTTGCTCTTCATGAGTCGCTTACATATGAGCTTGCTGACAAACCCAAAGACTGCGGAGTGCGTACTTTGCTCGTCGCTCCTGGACAGATGGACACGACACTTTTCACTGGCATTGAGACACCTTCTCAGATTGTTGCACCTGTGTTGAGTCCATCCAGTGTTGCCAAATCCATCATTGACGCTCTCGAAGCTGGTCATTCCGGTGAACTTAAGCTTCCATTTTATGCCCAGGCCATGCCACTTATGCGGGCACTTCCTAGTCCTATTGCGTTTGTCGTTCGGTTTATTAGTGGAATAGACCGAGCCACTAGGAGATAGGTGGACTTAGAGTGACTATGGTTCCAATAGTTTAAAGAATTGAATAGGTATATCAAACTGAAGTCAGCTTTTGTCACTACATTTCCACGTATTCATGCTATGACGCTCCACGTAATTCTGCAGGTTGGGCAATTCCGCCCTTCATTATATGCTCTGGAAAGAGGCACATTAGCAGCTGTTACGAACAGAACAATATGCCTAACGACTGGGTGGATCATACTAAGGTACCCGTCGTCTTTTTATTCTCGATGGTCACGAGAGCCATCATTCCATAGAATTTGATGTTTACTGTCGTAAAAATTAACATCGTACCATTGGCCTTCACATTCATCGCATCTATTTCAATGTCTAGATGTTGCTTGCTTTGGTCCATTGAAGCAGGCATATGGATGCCAGGTCGAAGCACTAATCAGGGCTGGTAGAACCCACATTGCAAAGGTCGATTTTCTCTTGGCTTTTCAGAAGGCATATTGTGCTTCAATTACCGAGAAAAACATTAGAAGTGGGTTCAGAGGTGCGGTACCATTCGACGCAGAGAGAGCCATTTCTAACCTGGATGTGAGACTGCGCACACCGTCACCACCAAGCGTGCAAGCGAAGCAAACTTGTTGAGTGAGCATATCCAAAGAAGTATTTTAAATCATAGTTGCAGCTTACCAACTCCAATGTTGGAATCAGTAGCTCTGTGTTCTAAAGGAATGCGGACCGTGTGTCACGAATTTTCTCCATGTCGAGTTGAGAACGCAAACCAGCGACGCAGTGTCAAAAGAAGATATTTGAATGTAGAGCTAGTTATGTCTTTTCAAGAAGCACGCGAACAAGTCGAACAGAATGAGTCGCGAAGGCTTCAAATGATGAATCAAAGACTGAACCGTGATGCATCGGATGGAGCTTCGCGACGCCAGCGACAGTGTCATGACGCAAGAAACGGCAAAAAGGACGCTGCGGTAGTGGACAAGTGATATAAAGTGCAAATTTGATGAAATTATTTATTTATATATTTATGTTAGTTGTTTGTTGCAAAGTACTGCAAGAAGCTAAAGACGGCTTTTTGGGCCTTTGGTTTGCTTATAAAGTACCAGCTTCTAACGTCTACCGATTTATTTTTTCCTCCCTCAGTAATGAGTCTTCATTTCTATAGACCTCGGGAGTAGGGAGACCAAAAAAAAACAACAATATAATTCAGGTCAACAGCTGTTGTATTGGAGACTTCAGCAAGTTGCGGGGATAAGCCATCATGATCATCACTAAGTAACTCCGCCAGCTTTTGCCGCCAGCTTTAACTCCGCCTTTCCTAGGGCAAGGATTATTCCTATTTGGGCATATGCCTTCCTGATTTGGCCATGTAGCAGATCGGAATACAGTAAGAGACAAGAGACCCAAGGGAGAAAAAGAGCATAAACAAGCAAAGTCAGTATATTCCTAAAGGAGCAATGATATAAATGCAAATCATTTTTCCTACCAACCGACAGTAGTTAGGCAGCTCGGAACCGGCTATACTGAGAGTCCCGATTATTTCACATGCAATACGTTGATCCCCCTCTTCGGATGCCATACCCAGACTTAAAGTTACCGAAAGGTGACATTTGTCGCAACATTTACCACTCCACTTTGACAACTAACTGGTGAATCGCCCGATCGTGACTAAAAACAAGCAATGGCTACCAAGACTTCACCTAAATCAAGCAGTCTCGACGTGCTGGATGCCGAGGCTCGCGCGGCCGTTCCCGAGGTCCCTGTCGAGGATTCGTGGATGACGACTCCTGATCATCTCAAGATCTTTGTTCGAAAGTATCGAGTCCCCGAGGGAACCAAGGTAAAGGGCCGCATTGTGTATAACCATGGATTTACCGAGAGTGTTGGTAACCTCGACCATTTTATGCCATTTTTTGCCGCTGCTGGTTATGATGTGTTTTGCTACGACCAGCGTGGATCGGGCCATACTTCTCCTTCCAAGCGACAATTTGGCGTGACAAATGAGTATCACGTTTTCCATGATTTGGAACAATTCATTGAGACTGAAGCCCTTGCTGATAACTACACGGGTAAGCTGTTTATGTGGGGTCACTCAATGGGTGGAGGCATCACGCTCAACTATCCTGTCAAGGGAGAGCACCGCGAGCTGTTTGATGGCTACATTGCCACCAACCCGTTGGTGGAAAATCACCCCGACGTGGTTCCCAATCGACTTGAGAAGGCGGTGGCTGGTATTATTGCCAAGATCTGGCCCACGTACTCCAAGTTCATTCCTTTTGACGTGACCAAGGTCACCAATGATCCTGAGATGCAACAGTTCATTGTGAAGGACCCGCTGTGCCAGCAAATCACTACTGCTGGACAGGCAGCTGCATTCATGGAACGTGGCCGTCGTCTGCTTAACAGTTTTTTCGTTGAGAAATTCGTTGACCGTCCTCTTGCTCTATACCTTGCACCCTCGGATCAGATCAATGATCCAGCTGCTAGCAGAGTGTTTTTCAGTCTGCTCAAGATTTCCGACCGCCAGCTTATTGAGTACCCCATTGGTTGGTTGCACTCGTTGTACCTCATGAAGCCTGAGCAGCGTCTCAAGCACAAGGATGATTTACTTGCTTGGCTCGATGCCCATGCTGAAGGTGAGAGTTATCTGAAGAAGGCTGCTGATGCCAAGGCCAAGGCCAAGGAAGAGGCTGCTGCCAAGGAGGAGGCCAAGGCCACTGAAGCCAAAACCAAGGCCGAGGCTGATTCTAAAGCTAAGGAAGAGGCTGATGCTAAGGCAAAGGAGGAGACTGATGCCAAGGCAAAGGAGGTCGAGGAGCCAGTTACTGAGGAGGCTGTTGAGAAGGCTGCTGAGCCCACTACTGAGGAGGCCGCTGTTGCTGAGCCTGCTGCTGAGCCTACTGCTGAGCGAGTTGAGGAGCCTACTGCTGAGCCAGTTGAGGAGCCTGCTACTGAGGAGCCTGCTGTTGAGGAGCCTGCTGTTGAGGAGCCTGCTGTTGAAGAGTCTACTGCTGAGCCAGTTGCTGAGCCTACTGCTGAGCCTGCTGCCGAGCCTGCTGTTGAGGAGTCTACTGTTGAGCCGGAATCTTCTGAACAGTCTGCCGAGGGCACTCCGGAACCCGAGGAAACGACTCCAGCTGTTGCCAAGACTGGTGATGCCAAGAAGAAGAAGAATAACAACAAGAAGAAGGGCAAGAAATAAGTTTTCTGGCTAAAGAGTCATGGTGGAGTACGTCTCGTTAATCCTGGGACAAGCTCGGTGTTGTTGAATAAGGATGTCGTACAGAAACAGTGTAGTACATGAATGTGTCTAATACCCTGGCTGTAGAATGATTAGACGACTTGATCTGTAGATACCATCTATTTATCTAGGAATTGACTAGCAATCAAAGAGTGAGAAGTTGAATGAGAAGTTGAGTGAAAAGTTGAGCTAAAACAGTGGTATTATAAGGGTACATACTCACGGCATATGCGTACCATGTTTAGGTGCTACAGGGTACCAGCAGCCGCGTAAAAGACGTGAACCTCGAGTTTTGACCTTGTAATTCATTCCCATTACAAGAATGTCATCATTGATCAAGCAGAAAAAGGGAAAGAAGTCGTCACAAGTCCCGGTAACGGCACAGGACCATCTGGAGGTTGGAGTGACGGAGGAAGATCATGGAGATCGTTGGGTGGGATCAGGAGATGTGGCCAAGGCTCTTCGGTTCTATCAACGGGCTAATCGCCTGTACCGACGGGCTGTGGACCTTGACAATGGCAGCACTTGGATCAGTCAGGATGCAATCTACAACATTTCACGGATGCAGTTTGTTATCTTTCAAAAGGTCGTCAAACTGGGCCAATTGGACACGGTTCGAGGCCAGTTGGAACCCGAGGAGGCCAATACCCCGAGCGTCATCACCGATTCAATTGGTGAGGTCATCAACACTCATCAACAGGCATTGCATACTCTTTTGGCAGCTCCTGTAGCTACTCATCGTGCTCTTAGTGGTGTAACAGACCCAAGTCAGATTGGTTTGTTGTATGATTCGACAGTCAAGCTGGGTCTTGATCTGGCTGGACCGGATGCTGAGTTGGTGGGATCTATTGACATCTCTGTTCGAAGTACCTATACTGACTTGCTGTATAATTATGGCCAAGTGCTTGTTGAAGCTGCCGAGGAGACAGAACAAGCCGAATTGTTTGCTCGAGCAGGTGTTGTATTTGAAAAAGTCCTCGCGCATCAGATCTACAAGTTCGAGTCGCAAGAGTCTCAGAGCCGCAATCAACCGCCTGACGCGCTGGAGCGCGATGCATACGTTCCAACTCAGGAGGAAGACGATGAAGCTGACGAAGCAGGACTTGAGGATATCTTGGAGACGCTAGTCACTTTTCTTCAGTGCCTCACAAAGCTTGTCGAGTCTTTGGACACAGATGCTCCTCAACAGCTGGTGTCCATCATCAAAATGCGTGCCCAGGGACTTCTACAGCAGGTTGAACAGCTTGTACAAGGGTGCAAGTCGGGGCTCGACATGTTCAAGGTGCTGACGAAAGAAGCTATTGACGAGAGCCTCATAGCTGTTGCACAATACCAAAGCACCCAAGCCATGAGTTACGCGGAGTTGACTAGTATTTGGACAGCATCAGAACTGCCAGCAGGACCGGTACGTGCTCTGGCACAAGCCGACGCTTACATTGATTTACAGGAAAAGAATCTGAGCTCTAAAGAATTGTGGACTGCCTATAGTGGAGCTTCACAGGTTCTAGGCAAGGCGTTTGAGGGAGTGACAGAACGGCCAACTCCACAGATGCAGCGACGTGTTTTTGTTGCTCGAGGAGACGTTGAGTGGTTGAGGTCTCAATTAGATACCGAGGCTGCTATTAAGAACGGGCCTGTTCTCATCAAGAACGCCAAGGTTTTGTATACCAATGCCATCAATGTACCGGCGCTTGCTCAGGATATTGAGAACGAGCTCATTGTGCGTGAAGCGACAGTTAAGCGTATGGTACTTGAAGGTGCCAGTGGTGAGCAGATATCCGAGGTCAAAGGATCTGATGCCATTCTACGCAGTATCGAGCAACAGGGACTTCGAGTTTAATTGCAGGAGAGGATGGGGGAGTTGCAGGAAAGGATGGGGGATGACAGGAAGAGGAAGAGGATGAGGAGAGTTTCATGAAGAGGAACGAGGAGAATTGTGAGTATCTGGATTGAGCTTGTAGCTTCTACCAGGCTATTTGGTTGTCATACTTGGGATTCAGCATACTTGGCAGAACAACAGGCAGTTGAGGACCTTGGATGTTCGGCCTTTACAATCTACGGCAACTCAATGGCCAACTCAACAGTTGTCAAACCCGCTTTCGGCCCGTTGGTTGCTCTCACGCCCGTGACAGGTCCAGATTTTGCTGTCTGATGCCTAGAACGGCCATGACAAATTGCTATAGAGCAAGTTGCTACTACGGAACTTCACGGTAGATGCCGATCAGGGGGTCGAGACCATACGGCAAGCGCAAGTTCAATGGGAATCGTCTCACATGGTCCGACTAATGAATAGTTCCTATGAGCCGAGTAGTCCGACACCGACAGTTCCGGGTTCCGGGTTCCGGGTTCCGGGTTCATCTTGGTGTACTATTGTAAGCACATCAGGTGCACTCATGAACTAACAACTAATGGGATGGAATGACCGGATACACGGAATGCTCGGGGGAATAAAGTGCCTAAGTTCGGCAACAGACCGGTCAGGGCAAATGACCAACCTAACGGGGTCTCGATTAAGCATTGATCTGTGGTAGTTGCTATGGGAATGATGAAGTAATGATAGGGGAATGACCAATCGATAAGGGGATGATGGAGCAATGACAAGGGAAATAAGGAATGAAGATTCACCCAGTTATAATCATCGGCCACAAATGAACCGTCATAACAAGCCCCGCTCGTATTTTCTTATGTGGCTCTCTTGCACAGCCCCAGCCTCTTGCTTCCTGCCGGTATCGGAAGCCGCGACTCAAACTGCAGTGAAGTGCTGCAGCACTCGATTCCCCCCCTTCCCCCCCGTCCAGGGCAAAGGGTCTAGACGTTGGGTGAGACAACGTCAAAGTCTTGGCAATTGGAATATTGAGCACGACGCAGGGCCAGCGGTTAAAATGGGGAGAAAAAGAAGGTTCCGAAATGTATTGGATGACGAGGATCAAGATCCGGATGAGTCGAATATCCCTTACATGTATACAGAGTTTGACGCCTGGTTGACAACGCCTTGCGGAACCTCCGCCCTGACCACCGTCTCGTACCCGGCTATCCTATTTGGTTAGATTACTAACCCGAGCCCTTCAGCGTCATAGCCGGCAAAAATATTGCGGGGTTTATACGAGGCAAGCGTGGGGTTATAAAATAGTTGCGCAGTCCGCCCCATGCTCTTTTTTTTTTTGTTTGCATTGCAACTCTTTTTTTTGGTCCTTGTGTTTCTCGTTTGCCCTTTCTCTTTCTTTGTCTTTCTGTTTGTCTTTTGTCGGTTTTATTCTTTTTTGCATTCACCCCTTCACTATACAATGGACTTTTTAGGCCGTCTCCGGTCCGATTCGGCGGCTGAACGGCCAGCTCCTTACGCAAGGGCGTCTCAGGCGTTTGAACGGACCTTGTCAGTGCCGGACCTGCCGACTTCATCACTTCGTGAAAACTTGGGTCCCGATTTCGAAGGCATTGTATCGGCTCTATATACCGATGACTCGTCGGAATCTCCGCCCATTGTCCGCACTCGTACACGGTCCTCATCCATTGGCAACGCTAATACTGCCACTATGGCTCCGATAGTACCTGTTCCTCCACCCGATTATGCCAACTTGGCCCCATTACCACCACGAGCCCCCATTGCTCCACGTAGTGAAGAAGGTTGTGAACAGCTTCCAAGTTACTATCCATCTATCGTCAAACAAGGTACACTCAACCGCAAAATGGAGCTTTCTTCGCCCTATCGCTCTTCAATCGTCCGCTCTTGGAATACTCACCTGGTCATTCTCAACAATACTCGACTAGACTTTGTAGCAGTTGCACGACGAGGTTCAGAGCCCCGTCCTAATGCGTTGGTCAAGTCATACACTCTTCAATATGCCGAAATTGGTCTTGCTCTTGATTACAGCAAAAAGGACTTTGTTTTCCGGTTACGCGCCGAATCAGAGCAATTTCTTCTTGCTTGTGAAAGTGAAGAAGAATGCATTGCTTGGATCAATGCTATTCAAACAGGCATCGACCTCGCTCTTCCGCTAGACGAGCGCAAACTTCCGAGAACCCGGTGTCTCCCCAATCGTCGCATTCGTCTTGCACAGGCAAGACGTCGTCGAGCAACAGCTGCAGAAGCAGCCCGATCGTCGGTCTCATCTTCGTCTCGTTCTTTAACTCCTCGTCCCTCATCCTCGTCTTCTTCGCATACCTCTACTACTCCCTCATCCCCTTCCAAGTCATCCTCACGATCCTCGCATCTTTTTTCTGCATTCTCTCGGTTACACATCAGCACGTCTCCACCACCACCGTCACCACCCTCATCGTCATCTTTGTCTTCAGTGCCTGACATTGATGCTCTGGATGCCATTGATACTGCTGAGTCGGTATCTGATCTACATGGCTCGGATTCATATGATGAGGAAGATGAAGACGTCAATCGCCAGCAACACATTGAGAGTGACTCAATTGATGGCAAATGGCAGCCCGAATCACTAAAACCCACGCCAAATCAGGAATTGCGCTACGCAGGCCGCTGTCTCCCCGTATTGACAGCTTCTACTTCATGGATAGACAAAACAGTCGTCATCAAGGGCCAAAAATACAAGGTTCGCCGAGCGTCTCTTGAGCAGCTCAGTCTGGCTTCTACGATGATTGTCTCGTAGTCCAACTTGCCCTGTCATATGTCTTTGTTTAATTCACCTTTTGAAATGGCTTTTCAGTATCTTAATTGTACATTTGAATTCCACATATGCATTTAAAGTCCACAGACTCGTTTAATTGTACATCTGAATTCCTCAGATTCACTTAATTGTTCACTTCAAATCTACTAAGTTTCATCAGTTTGGTTATAAAAGTGTAGGTCAAACTGATTCCCGGGACCTCATGAAAGGTCAGTCCTGGGCGCCCAGTAACGATCTTAATTCTTTCTACACGGTCAGGCAATCAAGGCGGCTCAATGGGAATCCCCAACCTATCAATGGATCCGTGAGATTGATGTTAAAGAGAAGAAAAAAATGTGCGGATCGGTCCTTTTATATACAGGAAATATGCTCTTAGACGGCTTATGCTTATAACGCGTTTGATGCGCGACTTCCCCCCCCTGAGTTACTCTCTTTCCTTTATAGATCCATTTACCTTATTGACTTGAGCACATTGAAAGGTTCACCACGTTTAGACAACAATGCGAGGCGCACTTATACTCATTGAAGGACTAGACAGAGCTGGTAAAAGCACTCAATGTGACCGACTTGTTGAAAAACTACGTGCTTCAGACCGTAATGTCGAGCTGCTTAAGTTCCCTGACCGAACTACTGGGATTGGACAAATGATTGATGCATACTTGACCAACAGCTCCACAAGTTTATCTGACCAGGCCATTCACCTACTATTTTCAAGTAACAGATGGGAAGTGGCTCCGAAATTGATTTCTCTTCTTGAATCTGGAACAACTGTAGTTCTAGATCGGTACATCTACTCAGGCATTGCCTTTTCAGCAGCCAAAGAGGTTCCTGGAATGTCACTTGATTGGTGCCGAAACCCAGACGTGGGTCTTCCTGTACCTGATATAACCATCTTTCTAGATGTCAGCGAAGAGGTTGCTCAGAAACGTGGAGGCTATGGTCAAGAACGCTATGAGAAACTGGAGTTTCAGCGCAAGGTGCGCAAGTACTTTTACCAGCTTGGCGAAAAGGAGCCCGAACAATCATGGTCAACGGTGTCTGCCAATGGCACTCTTGACGAGGTCTCTGCAGAGATTTGGCGTCATGTGGGTCCAGTTGTCGAGTCTCAACTTGGTCCTATCATCCGGCTAGGCCAGTAGTCTAGCTGCAATAGTCTGGCTGCAATAGTCTGGCTGCAATAGTCTGGCTGCAATAATATGGCTATTACACCAATAGTCTGGTTACTAGACCGATACTCTGGCTGCAATAGACTGGCTGCTGGCCCGAAAATCTGGCCTAATGCTGTCTCCTCGTCCTGTTGATGATGCTACGAGAAATCGTATATTAGATGTAATTTTTGGACCTTTGGCTAAACTTCAGTTGCGTATCTGGAACTTTACTCCAAAAAGTCAGCACCCCTAGGGGCAGTTACAACATCTTTTTCTGGCGAAGCGCCTTGTCGGCTTCCCATACTCCACGGTCAATGACAGCACCAACAGTGAGAACTCCTCCTACAATGGCACACACTGAAGTGAGGAATGAGCCTAATGACTTGCGTCGGCGCTCCTCGTTGATGACCTTCATTGGTGAAATGTCGTACTGGAAAAACACGCCGGGCATACCAGAATACGCGTGCAAGGTGTGAGGATGGTCGGCGTCTCGACCGCCCTGGAGTCCTCGCTCATGTAACGTCACCGAATACTGATTAGTTTCAGTAATCTGACCTACAAGCGGGCGGAACTCGGTGGCCACAACTTTAAGGAAATAGTCATAGCGGAACTGCTTGATGTTGGTTGTTTTCTTTGTGCCGTCTAGAGGACTCAAGTGATAGTCGGCTATGCCCGATGGCACACCAAATGAAAGTTTGTTGATGCTGTGCGAGAAATCAAAAGGCATGTCGAGTTTTGAGAACAAAGACAAATCATGTGTATGAGTTGAGGAATGAGTGATGGATGCACCAGGAGCAAAGTGCAAGTTGCCAATAACCTTGTTAACGCTGACATGACCAGCAATGTTGCAGCCTTCGTTCATCGTCGCCTTGATCTTCTCCTGATAGTGCTCTTCTTCGCACTGCTCCATGCCTGAACCATCGTGGAATGCCCAACCGGCTTCAGCATACGCTTGTCGGACCTCTTCGCACGTGTTACAACAAGATTCGTCGGGTCGTGCTCCGTAACATGGACCACAATAGTTGGGATCTCGGGATTGTCTCGACTCGAGTTCCTGCTGCGACTCGAAGTTCAGTTGCGTTGACGACAGTTGATTGCCGTTTTCATCGAGACGTGTTTTGAAGACATCATGCTCAATCTGCGACTGAATCTCGCCCGACGCGTCCATGGCGTCCATTGTCAACAGATCACACGGTATGTTGGGGAACGTGATGTCGAGATAGATATCAAGACGCTCTCGACGCGCCTTGTCAACAACCAATTGAGGTGCAAACTCGATAGTGCGGTAATCCCACCACTCGAGAAGCGTCAACCAAATGATGAGAGATACCGACAGAATTGTGACGATTCCTCCGGACGCCGTACGGATGCGTGCGTCTTCGACGGTTTTAGAAAACGCATCAAAGGACAGCAGCTGTTTCGGCGACGCCATGATAGCCGAATTTTTTTTGTGATTATGGCTGGACAGGTGCGTGCTGGTGAAGACGATGGTTTTCTCGGCGGTGCTGGCAATAAGCGAGGCTAGCTAGTCGTGCGGCTGAAATACACGGCTGACACCACACTCGACTGAAGCCCTAGCCCTGATTGCTGGAAAGCGACGGCAGTCCCCTTATCGGAACCAGCTTTCCGATAGCCCCGGTGAACCCCGTCCAGTATCATGTCATAGACGGATAAAACCAAGGGAGCAATGATGGTGGGATATATTACCGGTTTTAGAGACATTTGTTGAACACGTTTGATAACATTTGGAACAATCACTCAACGTTAACTGCGTCTCTAACGGTCCGGGTGACGATCGACAGGTCGAGTGTCCGGGTCAATTCTCGGTCTCCCAAATCTATATAAACCCCACAATTCCTACTATTTAATCCTTTTCTGTGTATCTTTACATTCTTTTACTGAATATTATTTGATTGATCTGTCCAATTGAATCGCTCTATTGTCCCGTTGGGTTTCCAGTTTCCCCGCGCTCTGCTAACCCTCTTAACTGATTCGTCAATCTTCACCCTTTCAGGTCAATTCTCCGCCGGTTTTCTTCTGATCCACTGCAAATCCAATTTCTCCCTTGTAATTTATCACACGTATCCAATGTCAATTTCTCATGCCAGCCGCCTGTCCGACGTCTACGTCGACGTGACTACCCAGACCCCGCGTTACAAGGCACTACTGACTGAGTTCTCCAAACTCTATGGGGCCCAACAACCCGACGTGCTGGTGCGCTCACCAGGCCGTGTCAACATCATTGGTGAACATGTCGACTATTCGCACTTCTCGGTACTACCAATGGCCGTCACCTCGGACGTCATCATTGCAATGAACGTTGATGCTTCTCCCAAGACTTCTGGATCCTCGGCTAAGGTGCGGATTGCCAACACCCAGGCCTCACAGTTCGCAGCAGAATCGTTTGATGTCGACAATTCAGGCCCTCTGCTTCAGATTGATGCCACCAAGTCCTCGTGGGTCAATTACTTCCGTTGCGGACTTCGTGTTGCTCAGGAGTTTCTCCGGTCAAAGGGCTTGACATCTCCACTTGTATCAATGGACATTCTTGTCGAGGGAAACGTCCCCACTGGTTCGGGCCTGAGCTCGTCGGCTGCTTTCGTTGTGTCGGCGACTTTGTCGGTACTTCTTGCTAATGGATTCACCGATGTGTCCAAGACGCTGCTCACCGAGCTGTCCATCCAGTGTGAGCAACATGTTGGAGTCAATTCGGGAGGTATGGATCAGTCGGCCTCAATCTTTGGCCAGAGAAACCACGCTCTGTTCGTCTCCTTTGTACCACAGCTCAAGGTAAAAGAGTTTGCATTTCCTGATACTCATCCCAAGATGTGCTTTGTCATTGCCAACTCACTCATCACTGCCAACAAGTACGAAACAGCTCCCGTCAACTACAACCTGCGAGTGGTTGAGGTGACATTGGCTGCTTGTATTCTTGCTAAGAAGCTGGGTCTTGAGATTGAGCAGAACGGCAATCTCCAGCGTGGAACGTTGCGTGGTGTTCTCGAGAAATATTACCAGGAACATGAGCCGTCGGCTGCTCCTTATGGCACTGATTTGGAGTCGTCTCAAAAGATGCTGACCAAGTTCGCCAGCTTCGTTGAAGACCTTCTTGGTGACCACAAGGAAGGCTATACGACCGAAGAGGTTGCTACCATCCTGGGAGTATCTCCTGAGAGCCTAAAGGCAGAGTACATGACCAAATACCCTGTGCGCTATGAGAAACTCCAGCTGTACAAGCGTGGAATGCATGTTTACGAAGAGTCGAAGCGTGTGCTTGATTTCCTTAGAGTTCTTGAGACCGCTTCTGATTCTACTCCTGCTGAGGACACTTTCTCAAAGCTCGGAAAGCTCATGAATGATTCGCATGCTTCGGCCAAATACTTGTTCCAAAACTCATGTCCTGAACTGGACGACATCTGCGAGATTGCTCTTGCCAACGGCTCGGCTGGTTCGCGAGTCACTGGTGCTGGCTTTGGAGGCTCGTCGGTACATCTCGTTCCTGCTGATAGAACCCAGCAGCTCATTTCCGCATTGAAGGACCAGTACTATGCCAAAAGGTTCCCTCATCTCTCGGAACAAGAGCTCGCTGAAGCTCTGCTTGTTTCTGAGCCTGGTGGAGGTACCACTATCATTGAGAACCTCTCTCTTGATTAGAAACCTATTTCTTGACTAGAAACCTCTTTCTTGGCTAGAAACCTCTTCTCGACAAGAAACCTCTATCGACTCTCGGCTTTGTTGTATGGACATGGAACTCATGAACATTTCATTAGATGTATATACAGCATACAACAGAGGAAAAAAAGATGCTCTAAAAGACACCTGCCATTCGAACAGGCCATGGCTCACTATCAGCAAGCTCAGAGCGCGGTGGTGGAGCAGTGACGGGGTGTTTGAGACGCAAATGGGTTATAAGACCCACATTGTCACGAAGTCCCTCGAACCGCTCCGTCGTCGTCGTCGCATGGTCGTCGTAGACTCCACAGGCATTGTAGAACTCGGCTTGGTTGAGAAACTGGCCCTGAAGTAGCTTTGTAGTTGCATTGTAGAGAAGTTGTGCTGGAACATAGCCCTCAGCAGCGAATCCCTCTGAAACCAATCCTCCATAGGCAGAAACGGCAAGTCTGCGCACGCGATCCGACGGAGCCTGTGGTTCTGCTCCCCAAGGACTGGTTCCAACAGCAGTACTACCACCATTGAACCACATGGAAGAGCCCCGTCTCACGTTGCTGCTGCCCCAACCAGAGCCACCGCCGATAACAGGGCTCGGTTCAGTTGCGACACGCATGTTGCCGTTCCCAAAAAAGCTTGCCGACCGAAAATCAGGCAACTTATGTGAAGCGACAGACGGCAGCCCAGGCTTAGTATCATCAGATAACAGCGACCGACTCCCCATGACTCGAGACAACTCGTCAACAGAGCTATCATACCCAGATGGTCGCTGAATAGGAGCACCTGGAGCACTTGGAACAGCACCACTCATAAGAGGACTGTTCATAGATGGTGATCCAAATTGAGATGAATGAGATGGAACTGCAGGCGCCATACTCTGACCAAGACTGCCTGAAGACTGGCTGCTGGAGCCAATTCCAGGAACACCTCCCCCATTGGACAAAACTCCCATTAGGCCAAGCTGGTTGAACGAAGGCGAGTTGTAGCCGCCGACATTTCCCAGCGGCTGTGGCCACGGACTCTGGGTATCCTGAAGGGGCATCCCGTGAGGTTGAACGTGCTGTGGAGCAATAGGACCCAAAAACTGGCTTGCCCGCTGAATCGGAGGTATCGAAGGAGGCTGCTGCTGAGGTTGCTGCTGTGGTAGTTGCTGCTGTTGCTGTTGCTGTTGCTGTAGAGGAGGAGCACCAGGGGCCGCAGGAACCATGCTATGAGGAAGCGTAGGAAGACCATTATCGAGAACTCCAGGGAGGGTACTAGGAGTCGAAAGTGTTGATTGAGGCGATGCAACAGCACTACCCGGACTACTGACCGTTCGGGGAGTATCATTAGACTGAACAGGCTGCAACGACTGTGGTGAGCTCTGAGGAGATAGAAGGTGAAGCAGACCAGCCTGGGATGGAGCCTGTGGCACATCTGCAAGCCCGCGCTTCGACGTTTGAGCAGCTCGTTCCTTGGCTGCGCGTTCCTTAGCTTCTTTTGCCTCCCGCTCGGCTGCCTCTCTAGCTTGACGAGCTTCACGCTCTTTAGCCTCCTTCTCGCGTTTCCTTTGTAGTTCACGCTCTTCCTTCTCTCGGCGCTTGCGCTCGCGTTCCGCTTCTCGCTTACGCTCCTCTTCTTGGCGGCGCTTGCGTTCTTCCTCTTGAGCTTTCTTTTGCTCGAGTTTGCGGAGGCGAGCCGCTTCAGCTTTCTTCTCCTTTTCAGCACGGATAAGAGCTTCTGCTTCTTCCTTCTCAGCAATCTTGCGTTGTCGCTCAGCCTCCTTAGCAAGCTTCTGTTGGCGCTTCTTGTCCTTCTTCTTTTCCTTATCCTTGAGCTTTTTCTGCTCACGCTCTTCGTTGGCGCGATTCTCCTCTTCAAGCTCTTCAAGAAGCTTTTTCTGGCGCTCATGGGCTACTTTCTCACGATAAGCATTGAGAACACGCTGCTCAAACATCCGCGCAGCAAATATTTGAAGCATACGCTTGCCCTCTGCCATCCGTTGCTCATCAGACATTGGGACGCCATCGGCGTCGTCTTCGTCATCAATATAATCGTCGTCATCTTCGCCATCGTCGTAATCGTCGTCATCATCGTCGTGACCAAGAGCATCATCGTCTTGGTCCTCATAGCCATCATCGTCATATTCATCGACGCTGTCGTCATACATGGCTTCTTCCTCGCGAGCCATACGACGCCCAGCAAGCTTCTCCATGAGGTCGATAAACTTTTTCCCGTCGTTTTTGAGAAGATCGTCAGCAACGGTCAGGATTCCGCCTTGGATTGTCAGAGACGAACCAAAATTGAACAAATCTTCAGCAGGTGGAGTCGGTCCCACAGGCACAAGGTCCGAGTGGTGCTGATGGTCATGCTGGTAATCGTGCTGATGATCGTGGTGATGTGAATGATGGTGATGGTGATGATGGTGGTGATGGGGATGATTGTCGTGAGGTTCATGCTGGTGTTGATGGTCGGGATGCTGTTCCTCTTGATGAGGCGGCTCATCTGCAGCTTCGGTTGGAACAGCAGGCAACGCCATGTCAGGTGGCGGCGCAGGAGGATGATATGCTGGTTGACTTGCAACAACCTCATGGTCGCTTCCGTCGTAATCATCATCGACTTCGTAGATTTGCTGACTATCTCCATAAACAGGAAGAGCAGACGCAGCAGCGGCAGACGCAGCATTAGGAGGCACGTTTTGACCCGAGTACATCTCTAGTTCCGAGTAATAGGCATCGTAGAGCGCTTCAAGTTCTTCCTCAACGGCCACTCGTTTCCGACCACAGACGGAGCAGCTGCAAGTATTACGTTGCTGGTCCTTCATTATCTGAAGTACCATGTCCTTTTCTATTTTGACGAGGTCACGGCGTTCATCTTCCGATAAGCTGAGCCAGAACTCCTTAATGCGCTGTCGTTCTTCTTCTGATGAAGTATCCCATATCCGGTCCTCATCCTTCTTCTTTTTAGATGACGTAGGCAGAGCGGGGTTAGCGGCCTTTGCGGCCACTTTAGCAGCCGAAACAATAGAATGTGGAGATGAGAAATCAATGTTCTTGATCGTTACGCCATGGCCATCATCATGGAATTTGACCTCAGTGCCAGCTGCAGATGATGATGGCGGGGGCGCTGGTTCACCTGCGGCCTTGGGCTTCTTCTTTTTCTTCTTCTTCTTCTTGGAAGCAGTCGGTTGGTCGTGAGTCGTAGCAGCAGGCAGTTGAATTGCCTGGTGGTCGTATTCAAAGTCGATATCTCTACCGGCAACATAATCATCAGCGTATCCTGTGTAGGTTTCGTTGTAGTCGTCTGGAGAGGAGGATCTTTGCCGCGAAGACCGAGCCACTTTGGGGACGGTGATGACTCTTGAGCCGTCGCGAGAATAGATGGCTTTGGATCCCGGAGCTATAGGGCGAGTGAAGGCTGGGGCCGCCGCTGCCACGGCCTCACTCAGCGAGGTGTGCGGTAGGGCCATGGATCAGAGATTAGTCTAGCGATCGGAGGTGATTGTGGTTGGCTTGTAGCACCTCAACAGACACAACAGCACAGTGTAATCTTCAATAGTCGAACCCCCGGTTTGGAGAGACGTTGAGGCAGATTCGAAAGGGGGCCGCAGCGCTCACACGTACCGGGTATGAAGAGGAACCTGCCAGAGGTGAAACGGAGTTACAAGATGGTGGTGGTCGCGGAAAAGGTCGATATATGGGGCGTGGAGTCAGTATTAAGTGAGTGTCAATTGTGAGATGAGCACGAACACAACAGAATCGACAACTCGCACGGTCGACAGTGGCAGACAGGGGGTGGAATAAGAGGCTTGAATAGAGCCAGTATGTTGGATGTCTGTAATTTAGGCCAAGGCTGGTCGTAGGATATTTTATGTGCTGGTGGGTAGGGCTAGCCGTGGGGTTGGAGTAGATGTCGGTAGAAGCCCTTTAGTTGAGAGGGAAGAACATGTGTCGGGAAGACGTCAAAATTATTAGAGTGATGTGTAGAAGGGAGACAATGGATGAACAACGAACTTCGATATTTGACTAAAAAAAAGAATACCTGAAAACTTCATATATCTACCTACTAGTTTCCACGGCCTACTAAGCCAGACGGTGGCCGGGTAACACCTGTCAGATTCAGGTCCTTGACCTGGCTTCTCTCTCTTTCTCTTCATCTTTATTATAACGACTATCTTTCTCTCATTATCTTTCTCTCATTATCTCTATATCTCCCTCTTACTATTATAGTTGATAAGTCATTAATTTGTTAAGATACAGGGTATAGAATCAGTATTGAATACCATATTGGTTAATGTACTGTACTAAAGAATAACCATTCATGGTTAATGGTACTGGCGCTTATCAGATGATAAAATTAGCCAGTACAGATTGTAATGACACGTTATTTGGTGACCCGAGCACTCCACATTTGCTCAATTCTAGTCATTTGTCTCGTGCTCAGCACCATAACACCAATACCGCCAAACTATAGCAGCAGCCTACCGAGGGGAACCCTACCCTGGCGATACGACGATGATATATTTGCTAGTGGACCTCTCCACCTTGTACACCACCAAATGTCGGGACGAGAGGTCGTCAAGCGGTATGACGGTGTTGATAAGGCGCAGCGAGCATTCTAACGCAGAAAGCTGGTTATAGTGGGCGACGGAGCCTGCGGCAAGACATCGTTATTATGTGTCTTCACTCTGGGAGAGTTCCCTAAGGTGAGTAGAGCTGAGTATCTGGGGATATAAAGGAGACCTGCTAACATTTAGGAATATGTGAGTCGATTGTTTGACTTGTCATTTGTACAATGAGGGTATTTGATGTGGGGAGGGGGATTGGATTTCGTGCTTGTTGGCGTCTTCAATGGCTTCGTTTGGGCCATTTGACCTATTCACGGCGCCAGTCGTGAGTCTAGATCCAGACGAGTCAGTTAACAAGCTGATGGACAAAGGCGGAATGACCGCCTGACTAGAACAGTTGAACATGAGTCAGGACATGTGAGCAAAAATTTGAGACGAGTCTCGTGATGGTCATTCTTCCTGTCACATATGTGGAGCCATATGATGGTCATTCTTCCTGTCAAATGTGTGGAGCCATACGACTGCCATAATGAGCCACGAGACGGTCATATCACTGAACAGACTTGGCGATACTTGGATGATGTGGTGATACAGTTTCTCCACTCACTAGAGGCCTCTGAGTTTTGTCTCAATCCATGAACGGGACAATCTGTGAGCTCTTGGCAAGATGGTATCTTCACTCCATGACAGGTCGACTGGCTCTCTGTATGCTTGAGTACCGTACTCACTACGGCCATCTTCTTGTGTGTCACTTCACTACGGTCGCTTCTTGTGTGTCACTGCTCACTGCGGCCATCTTCTTGTACTCACTACGGCCATCTTCTTGTGTGTCACTGTTCTCTCTACGGCCGCTTCTTGTGCGTCCTTGCGGCCACCTTCTTGTCACTCCCCCACATGGTACATATATGACAAATGATCCTTACTAACGGAGCATCCGACGGTGTTTGACAACTATGTCACCGACTGTCGTGTGGACGGAAAATCAGTACAGCTGGCACTATGGGATACTGCGTGAGTATATTACAAGAGTTGACTTTGCGCCAGCTAACTAACTCAGTGGACAAGAAGAGTACGAGAGACTGCGGCCATTGTCGTACTCCAAGGCACATGCCATTTTGATTGGATTTGCTGTCGATAGTCCTGACTCGCTCGATAATGCTCGTACCAAATGGGTTGACGAGGTCAATGAACTGTGTCCCAATGTCCCTATTCTTCTTGTTGGACTCAAGAAAGATCTACGTACCGATGCGGCAGCAATTGAAGAGGTTCGCAAGCGAAGCTCGTCGTTTGTAGACCCTACGTACGCCGAGACAGTGGCTCGCCAGATTGGTGCGCGCCGGTACATTGAATGCTCTGCTTTGACAGGTGAGGGCGTCGATGACGTTTTCGAGGTTGCTACGCGGGCTTCTCTGCTTAACAATGCACCGTCCAAGTCAAGCTCGTGCTGTATTATTCTTTAAAGGACTGCTACTGGCTACTCCAAAAGGACTTTTTTTTGTTGGTCTTCTCCTATTCCCCTCTACCTTCTTGGTTACTAATGTAGCCAAGGAGCCGACTCTCCTTTTTGCATTTTGTTGATTGTCGACATCCACTCATTTATTGCTGCTTCGCATGGTCTTTTGACCCTTAATGACGTTGGATTTGGAACCTTTGGTATTCTCAGTACAGAGTCAATGGTGTCATCTTCGCCAGGTACTTGTGTTCGGAATCTCATGTTCTCTATACTATTAGTCTAACCTCGGATCCTATCCAACTTCGCAGCCTGTCCTGTTTTGTTCTGTTCTTACATTGTCCCTTATGAGCTGAATTTGCACTGTCTCCCTTCTATAGTCTATGTGAATGAATTATTGGTACTGTCTCGGTAGTTTGGCCGCGGGCTCGGCCCGTCATTAGCCGTCTGATATTGAAGCTCCGTTGATTGGCCGGCCCCGCACCCCGTTAGCCCTACGCAAGCGGGGTGAAAAGTCGGAACAACTTAACTTATCGGGGTATAAATATCGCTTGTTTCTGTCGAGGTTTTTTTCCCCCAAGTTTCCGTCTTAACATTCATTTGTTTACTGAGCACTTTGAATAGTTTCTTGGTACAAAGACCGTTCAAATCCACTTGATTACAATGCTGGTGAGAAGTAGTGTACCAGCCCGAGCGCGCCTGACCTTGGCCCGTGTTGCCAACCAACGTAATATGACTATTGCTGCTAGGATCATGGCTCGTCCTGGAGCGTCACGAAAATGGCACAATCGTACTCGACTCGTGGCAACTACTCGTGCACCTCTTCAAAGCCGCCACATGTCGGCTGCTGCTGACGGATCAGCCGAATCAGACGACGTTTCGCCGTTCAACGAACCTCGAGAAGCTGACGAGGTCGACGTGTGTATTGTCGGTGGAGGTCCTGCTGGATTGGCGGCTGCTATTCGATTTAAACAGCTCGACATGGAGAAGGGCTCTGGCGAGTTGCGTGTCATTGTTCTTGAAAAGGCCCCCGACATGGGCTCTCATACTGTGTCCGGAGCTGTTCTGGAGCCTCGGGCCCTAGATGAACTGATCCCCGACTGGAGAACCGACTCAGGCCTGCCAGAATCGGTTACAGAGGTCACTTCTGAGGCTATGCGCTTCCTCACTTCGAAATACGCCATTCCCATTCCAGAACCACCGCAGATGAAGAACCATGGTAACTACATTGTATCCCTCAATCAGATGGTCAAATGGCTCTCTGAGAAGGCCGAGGAGATTGGCGTGGAGATCTATCCTGGATTCTCCGTGTCAGAGCTTGTATACGATGAAGATGGTCGTGTTAAGGGAATTGCTACTAATGATATGGGTGTGTCGCGCGACTTCAAACCAAAGGACAACTTCCAGCGCGGAATGGAGTTCCACGCAAAGGTAACTCTGCTAGCAGAGGGATGCCATGGGTCTCTTAGCAAGCAGGTCATCAAGAAGTTTGATTTGCGCAAAGACAGTGATCCTCAAACGTATGGAATCGGTCTCAAGGAAGTCTGGGAGGTCCCCAAGGAGAACTTTAAAAAGGGCTTTGTTGCTCACACTATGGGGTACCCACTGTCTGCTGATGTGTATGGAGGTGGATTCATGTACCATTTTGGTGATGGTCTTGTTTCTGTGGGTACTGTTGTTGGTCTCGACTACAAAAACCCGTGGATCTCTCCATACAATGAGTTTCAACGCATGAAACACCACCCGTTCTACGCCAATGTCCTCAAGGGTGGCAAGTGCGTATCCTATGCAGCCAGAGCTCTCAATGAGGGTGGGTTGCAATCTATTCCTAAGCTGTCTTTTCCTGGAGGAGCTCTTATTGGATGCACTGCAGGATTTCTCAACGTTCCCAAGATCAAGGGAACCCATACGGCCATGAAGAGTGGTATGCTTGCGGCCGAGGCTGCGTTTGAGGGCATTTTAGCGCAAACAGATGAGGCACAATCAGCGGTTGATATGGAGGCATATGAGCACAAGTTCAAGGATTCATGGGTATACAGTGAACTGCATGAAGTTCGTAACGTGCGTCCGTCATTCCATTCACCACTGAAGATGTATGGTGGAATCTTGTATTCGGGACTGGATACGATGATTCTCAAGGGCCGAACGCCCTGGACGTTGCATCACAAGCAGACCGACTCTGCTGCCACCGAGGCCGCTTCACAACACAAGAAGATCGATTATCCCAAGCCAGATGGTGTTTTGTCATTTGACATTCTCACGTCTGTGTCACGTACAGGTACTAATCACGACGAGGACGAGCCCTGTCATCTTCGCGTACCTGAGCAGGACTTGGTGAAGCATGCAGAGAAGGCTTATCCCAAGTTCCAGGGAGTCGAGAACCGCTTCTGCCCTGCTGGTGTGTACGAGTACATTGAGGATGCTTCGCAGCCACTGGGTGTTCGGTTCCAAATCAACTCTCAGAACTGTATCCACTGCAAAACTTGTGATATCAAAGTCCCTACTCAGGACATTACGTGGACAGTTCCTGAGGGTGGAGATGGTCCCAAGTACCAGATGACCTGAAGTACCAGAAAGCCGGACAAATTGTGATATCAAGTCTCTACTCAGGACAGTTCCTGGACAGTTCCTGAAGGTGGTGATAGTCACAAGTACCAAATGACTTGACTCTACAACCTGGGTAACCAACCAGCTACCATTGTGGCTCCATGGAAATCTACATTTCAATACACCCACGTACCTAATATTTAATTGTACATATGCAAAATAATCAACAGTGTATTCGAGACGGGGACTGGAAGCATCTCCAACGATTAGGTGGCCCAAATGGTTAGACTGTTGGTCAACTTGACACCAGCACCGGCCATACCTTGGTCTGGTTCCTGCTCAAGAGCCATTTGGATATCCTCGTTGGATGTGATAGTGACAAAGTCGTCATCTTCATCCTTGTACCGGATGCGAAGAGGATTGGGTGCTTGCTTTCCGCACAGTCGGATCTTGCGATCAACTCGATCAAGTAGCGTCTTATACTCAATAGCATTCGGCACCATCAACAAAAATGTATCCTCGAGGTAGTGCAGCTTGATTTTGAGCTGGTTGGGGTGAGTGGCCGCAGCTGCTCCGGATAATGGTGTTGTTGCAGTGGACGACACAGGCGACTTGGCCGACGTAACACTCGAAGTGCTGTCCTGGGAATGAGATGCTGATCGCACGGGACCTGGCGGTGGACCGCGGCCCAAAACTGAGCTATCACTTCGCATCCGCGATCCTGGGATATGTGTAGCAGGAGGCTTCTGTCCCTGCTGATGAGCCAAGGCGGCTGCTGGGCCCGATATAAGTGAGGAGACAGAAGAGTTGGCCGAAGCCAGAATACCGTTGGTAACCGATGTCGAACGAGCCCGAGGATCACTGATGGACCGCTGACCAAAAACAGGACCGAAAGCATGGTTGGTGCTTGAATTGATAGAAACTGTACTACCCTCACGAGACGCCCGCGCCGAACCATTGAGAGAGAGATTGTGTGTATCATCAGCAAGACCATCATAAGTACCCTGGAACGTATAGTTGGACCAAGTGGAGCCAAGCCGTGATGAAGCTGCATCACTGTCAAGACTTTCTGTGTCGTCATCATATTCATCCCGTGAGGTACGACGACTACTAGTGTCGTCAAAGTTGTCAACAAGGCCTTGTTTCATGTCATCATCGTCGTCATTAAGATCATCATAATTTGTACGCCCGTTGAGCTTGAGATCCGAGTCATCAAGACCATTTTGTCGCTCGTGCTGGCTTTGGGTAAGACGGCGCAAGGTAGATTCCCAGCGGCCCATGTCTTCCTCATTGGGGAATCGGATATCAAAGTAACCAGTGTCACTGGCATCGTCGACGCCCCATGAGATATGAAGTAGGTATTTATCGGTTTTGGTCGTCGAAATATCCGTGATGTAATTAAGGTAGATGCGACCCTTTAGAACAATACTGGACCGCTTTGAAACTTCGGAGCCACCGTTACTTCGTCGGGAGAGAACCGGCAGTCTCTTCGAAGCGGTGGGGGCTTCCTTGCAGCATAATAAGATGGTCTCAAACAAGTATAAGTGATATTCCCGTTCAAAGCCGACCTTGACAACTGGATAGACGCCATACTGAAGCAATTCACCAAACTCTTCAATGAAATGGCCTCGCCAATCGCGCATGCGCTCGTTGAGCTCGCGCACCTTCTGCTGGTTCTGAGCACGACGTTGAGACTCGTTGACATTCTCAGTGATGCGCTTCACAGCATTGATCGAGTTAACAAGCTCACCATAGAATGGGAAATCAGTAGGAGTGCTCTTAATGAGCTCTTTGACGAGCAAGGGGTACTTGCAAATGCGCTGCACTGGCTTTATCAGCATACCACTGAGCTCGTAGGTGGGCTCGATCAAGCTGGCGTATGGCAGGAGCTTTGGCGTTTCCTGCATGATGATTTCGTTGGCAGTCTTTTGGTCAAGAGCATAGCCTTGATAGCACTCGATGAAACCACGCTCAAAGTCGTCAAAAAGCTGGCCAAACCGTTGCTCCTTGGGTGGAAGTAGGGCCTGGTACTCCATGCCAACAAGGAAACGGCGCTGGAACTCGACAATGACGGGGATATCAGGAAAGAGGAAGTGCATTGTTTCCGAGTCCATAATGTTTGCTTCTTGGATGACGGCCTGGTAGTCGGCGAGGGCTTGAAGATCCTGGACATATTTGCGTTCAGTTTGCAGCATCTCTTCGACGACTTTTGCACGTTGATCCGTCTCATCGCGCTTTATAGCCGCCGACGGGATTGATGGGATGATGCCCTTTTCTTCAAGAGAGTCGAGGATTTTGCGGATCGAAGGCAGGATTTTGAGGAGTACCGAGGTGGAGTCTGAGTAGACATCGGATATGGTGAAGAGCTTGTCGTCGGGGAAGAGGAGTTCACTCTTGCAGGCTTGGATGAAGTGATAGAGCGCGCGCTTGGCAACCTTGATGTCGTCAGTAAGCTCAGCAGCCAGCTTCATAGGTGGATCGAGGGCGTTGTAGAGGGCACACAACGAGGTGCCCATGCGCAAAAATTGCCACAAATGGGTGACGGGGTCGACAGGGAGACCGTAAGGTACAGCGGCGACGGTTCGCAGGCGAGCAGACAGTCCAGTATTTGTCGAGGTGATGTCGGTAGAAGAGGCCAAAGTTGAGGCGAGTTGTGGCCGTGAGATTGAGGTCAAAGTTGCCGAATCGGAGAGGTTGGAGGCGGTTGAGGCGCGATTAGCAGCTGCCAACAGCTCTTCGTCCGAGGGTGTAAGAGGAGCCATGATGATGGGCTCATCAAATGCAACGTTGCAGGCGAGTAGATACTCGTTAAGGCCTGGGACAGTGGCCAGACGCTTGATAAGCAGTAGACATACTTGGAATAGAGACTCTTGAGAGTTCGCAGGGCGATTCGAGGCAAGAGAAGTGATGGCACGAGGAGCCGAGGGAATTGGAGACGGCAATGAGGCAGCGGGGGCCAATGACGTAACGAGTGAGGTAGTCGAGGTATTTTTATGGATTGCCGAACCATTTGCACCAGCACCACCCACCAGAGTTGGAGCAGTTGCGCGCCTTTGGAACTGATGGGGCAAGGCATTAAGCCGACTGGATGACGGCTGTTTGTGCCGCAGGGAACTCATGGCCGAACTCCGCGGTGGAGGGGGGGGGGTAGGGAAGGAGGAAGGGATATAAGTCTAACACGGAGAGGAGGGGGGAGGGGCGGAATAGGAAAGGCTTGATATCACGCGCAGAATGGACGAGGACGGAAAAAGGGGGGGTAGTAGGTAAAGACGAAGAGAGATCTAAGATACGCGAGAGTCGTCTATTTGACTTTATCGGTTGGGAGGGCAAGGGTGAGACCGAGGGGGGCAGCCAGGGCGAGGGTCAGGGCAAGAGAGCGTCGCGGGTACGGGCAAAAAAAGGAGGAGGGGGTCAAAAGACAAGGTTCCGGTACGAAGGACAGCATGAGGCGTGTAAGTCGAGTAGAGTTTATGATACTGAGTACGTACAAGGTTAGGTGGTAAGAGTAGAGGGTGAAAAGGGGCAGAATCAACAGATTATAGGGGGTTTAATGGGGAGGATTATAAGGGGGTAAAGGGAGCTTATAGGGGTAATAGAAAAGGGTAACTGCTTAAAGGGTTAAATTATATGGTGCACTAATAGGTTGACGCGTTAAGTATAAGGGTAGAAAAGGTATAGAACCAAATAGAAACCAGAAACGGCTTGTTACATAAGACTGGCAGCAATTTTTAACACCAACTACCCATACAGGAAATAGGCCCATTGAAAATTGACCATACGTGGCTATTTGGCTTGACGGTACGGCACTGAGTCGGGACTGCCGCGTCGGGTCTTGGTGATGCATATGGATGCATGCGTCGAGCGATCCATGCATTCAAGGTCAAGAGAGGGGGGCATTATGCGCAGTGAACTCGTGGTGTCCCAGTTATATAATAATTGTTACTGCCAGGTACAACGTTGTACAGTGTGAGTAATGTGTGTAATGTCGTTCAATGTCGTACAAGGTCACGGGGATCACATGGGACGTGCATTGCGTGGGGCATGGGGGTGTAAGGGGGCATGAGGGGTCATAAGGGGGAAGGGGGGGAGTAAAGAGTGAGGTAACGGGAGTAGAGGTGAGGTGATGGGTGATGTAACAGGGAGAGGTGAAGTGATGGGTAAAATGAAGAGTGGAGGTTAGAGATGAAGGTGGTGGTGGGAGATCAGAAGTGGCAGGTGAGGTAAAGTGCGAAATGAAAGGGGCTGCAGTGGGACTGTGTACGAGGTATAATGGTATAAAAGGGATATCGGATAGTGGGTTTGTGGGATAGTGGATAGTGGGTTAGTGGGACAGGCGGATGAATGATTGAGTATACTGTGTAGTACTCAATACCTCTAATGATTCGCTTTACTTCATGGAGCAGATTGGGGGGGTTCCTTTCTGGATCTCTGAATACTCCCACCATCTTCCAGTCATTGTACTAACAACTTGACTATCCTCATGATGACTTGTCTGTTCGCGTTTAAAGTTCCGCCTTGAATCGTCAAACTTAACCAGATCTGGTGTGCGACGCACAGACCATGCCAGATCTCGCGAGCCGCGGCGGGGGCAGACGTAATGATCCGCACTTCATGCATCCATGTAAACGCGCCAGGCGCTACTACCACTTGCTCATTGTGGTAACTTTTTTTCTTTGTCATTACCCATTTATTCCCCCTGTTACCACCGACTGTGTTGTATAACTATTAGATATTCTCCAGTGCCCCTCCAGTCACTGAGGACCCGTTTTCTAATAACCTCATAACCACCTCCACAAATTCGCTTACCCGGAAGCCATGAAAATTCCCCCGCCATCCGTCACTAAGCTCACAACTTCTTCAAGTTTGTGATCCGTCAACTGGCTGCTCATTGTACATTAGTTCTTTGGTTTCCCACAATTGCACCAGCATTTTGAGGTTTGGCCCAATGCCCCTATGTTGAGCCGTTGAATTCCATTGTGTCTCCTCCTTCCATCCACCAAACACCACATCCAACAAACTGCCCTCTTCCCTTCCCAATCTCACAATGTCTAAGCGAAGGGGCTCAGAAACCGACGACGTCCACCCTAAGCGTGTAGCTGTCGAAAACCGTGATACCAGTCCACTCTCCGTATCCTCAGGCTACGATGCCGAGGATCGTGAACACATGGACCGTGTCTTGTCTCCCGAATCAACTACCGAGCCTTCGACTACCGTTGTGCCCCAAACACAGCCACCGCTGTCAACCTTGGGCTCAATTGCACCGCCAAACGTCTCCAAACCACAAATGCCCGTACGATCCGAGGATGATGATCCACCTACAAGTCTTCCGGCTGCCCCGACTGAACCCGCTCAGCCCGAAAACTACATCCATCTGCGTATCCTGCTGAGCGCGCATGATGCCGTTGAGCTAATTGGCCGTCGCGGAGCTACCATTGCCCGCGTCAAAGAAGCCTCGAGCGTGCGCATCTCCGTGTCTGACAATTATCCCGGTGCTCAGGAACGAATTGTAAACATTCGTGGTGCAGCTGAACACGTAGCCAAAGCTGCGGGCCTCGTGGTCCGCATCCTTCATGAAGAGCCATTTGACGTGCCATCCGTTGCGGATGGGAAGCCATTTGGTATGCGTCTGCTTTTCCCCAACTCAGTCATGGGTGCACTTATTGGTCGTGGAGGCTCCAAGTTCCGTGAAATTGAAGAGGCATCTGCCGCTAAAATCAAGGCCATGGAACAGGTGCTGCCGTTCTCAACAGACCGTTGCATTCGTGTACTTGGTGTTGCCGACGCCATCCACATCGCTGTCTATTACTTGGCAATGACATATCTGTCGCATAAGGACTCGGCCAACCTGGCTGGCAGCGTGCATTATGACCCTTCACGTGCTGCTAGTCAAAGCATGCCTCCTTTTGGAGACCAACAGAGGCAACATTCAGGTTTCAATGGAGCTGGTGGACTGAGCCAGAACCGCGACAGATATGGGCGCAACTCAGCAACTGCCAATACACCTGCTCGCTATGAGGTCCGAACTTATGACGGCCAGGATCGACGATCGTCTCCATACAACTCGCGGGGGGTATCTGACCATTCGACTTCCAAACCTATTGAGGATCCAATTCTGCAACAGGCATTGCTTGAAGCGCAATCGGCCCAGCCTGACAAAGAATTGTCTCAGAAGTTCTCTGTAAAAGAGAACCTTGTCGGTTCAGTCATTGGAAAAGGTGGTTCTACCATTAATGAGATTCGCCGAGTGTCGAAATCGCAGATCCGCGTTCAACCAAGTACTCCAGCCTCGGAGGAACGCATTATCCTCCTCCAAGGTACTCCTTCTGCCAACCAGGCCGCCATTCGCCTCATCAGCGACCGCATAGAGTACGGAAAGAGCCGTCTAGAGTCGCGGTGACTTGACGGGGCTCTCTTCCTTGTCCTCTACTGTATATAATCTAAGACCTGTACGCATATCGCATGCTTGGAATATCCAGCTAAACCCAAACAGAAAAATCATGTCTTTAATGTACAAAAAAATGCAGTTAGTTGATTTACTTACGCTTCGTCGAGCCCACGTAGTTGATGAGATCGAAAAACAGTGGAGCCGTGATGCGTGAGTGTGAATTCTGGGTCCATTCAGACAGAGAAGTTGCGTAGATTTCAATGACTCGTGGACAAAGGGCCTTGTCATGGTTCAGCAGAACCTTTGAAACAAACGTAGAAGTCTGGTTACAAGCCAAAGAGTGCGATTTGTTGGAACTGCGACGCGCCTGCGCGTGGATCGATGTCAGGATTTGAAGCGTCGGCTCAATGTCCTCGACCGTCAGTACAGGGGTCTCACGGACCCTACACAGCTTACTTCGAACAAGTTGATGTGCCTTCTCACCAAGAGCCTTGTCCTTTGTGATGCGAATCGTAGTCAAAAGTGCTGGGATAGCAGTGAGTAGTAGCGGGTTGGTTTGCTCGTTCTTGACATAAATTTCAATGAGATCAAGAACACGCGACTTGAACTGTACCATGTTCTGTCTCGCTTCCAAAGCCTCTTGTTTACGACCCTTGGGTTTCTGGTGAGCACTCAGCACCTTTTGGCGTTCACGGAATATATTCGCCAATTGTCCATCAAGCGCCATCATTTGTTCATCGTCCATACTCTCATCATCATCATCGACCTCTTCGTCGCTGTCGTCCTCTTCATCTCCGCTCTGCATCGCAATTCCCAGCGCCTTGGCCAGCTCTGCACTCGCCTTCTCCTCTGCCTGACGAACCTCATCATCATCTTCGTCCACATCTTCCTCGCTGTCATCAGCATCATCACTATCGTCATCGTCATCGTCATCATCACTCTCTTGTTCCTCACTCTCCTCGGAAGTGGTACCCTCTTCCTCCTCCTCCTCATCATCATCCACATCCATCTCATCATCGTCCTTCTCAAACATATCATCCTGACCACTCGAGCTTTCACGCGCCTCTAGCACATCGTACAGCAGTTGCAGTCCTTCTCTCGTTATCTTGGACGTAAAACTCTCCCACACCGTCTCAGACAACCGGCGAAGTAGAGCCGATCGCCGTGAGCAAAAGGTTAACAGAATTTCAGTTAGAACTTGACTCGCATCCATATCCTCATCCTCATCTCCTTCCTCATTGCGCGCCTTTCCAAGCATACGGTTGTACACAAGTTGCAACTCATCTAGAATGGACGCCGCCTCGCTATCACTCGAAAATACTTGGACAAGAACAAGCGAGAAAAGTAGTTCAAAAGCTTGTAGTTGTTGAGTGTCAGCGTGCGTCGATGAAGACCTTTTCTTACGGATCTTCTCAACTGTTTTGATAGCCTTCTGCTTGGCCTTGAGGAGATCTCCCTCAAAGTCGACACGAAGCTCATGGCCCTCAGCCTCGAGAGACACAAGAATACTCAGTGCGCTGTAAGCCCATGTCTTGTTGTCACCTCGAGGTACTCCACCAGATAGTGACAACACAGAAGAGAGGCGAGTCTGGCACTGCTCAACTGTAACGGCGGAAATCTCTGGGCCAAGGTTCTTGAAATAGCCAGATCGTACCAAAAAATTGACAATGGCCTCGATCCACTGGAAAGCGTTGGTCTCGGTCCTGCGAGTCTTCACAAGACCCAGCAGATTATCTAGAGCCCACTGGCGACGGTTATCAATCGCCTTTTGCTCTGATTCATTGGGTGACTCAAACACCTTGCGAAGAATGTCCACAAGTCCAAGAATCTGTCCTGATTCAGTATTCTGAATAAGAGTTGCAACGGTCTTTGTCTTGGTGATGGTATCAAAGTTAGGAGACTTAAGGATAAGAGCCTTTGCCATTTCAAAGCTGACATCAGGGTGGCTGGAAGCAACATCTGAGATAGTCGTAAGTACGCGCTTGGCGGCCTTGTTGAGAAGACGGTCCTGCTGAGCAAGCTGGTTGATAAGACTACGAGTCAAGTTCGGGCTGAACAGTCGATCAACCTGGACGGCCTCAACCTGTTGAATATACAAGCAGAAGATTTCAAACCCCCAGTACTTGCGTTCCGTCGATGATGAGCTTGAAAATAGCGTTTCATCAACTACCGATTTCCAGAACTCGTCGATTTGAATGTGTTCCACAGCCTGCTTACTCGGCTTGTGCTTCTTTTGTCGTGGTTCACTCGACTCACTAGAAGAAGCAGAGTGCGCCATAAAGTGTCGGAGTAGTAGAGACCATACAAAGTGAAGAGTAGGTTTCCAATTTCCTTTTTGTTTACCAGATCCGTTTTCAGTGTCGTCTGGGTCATCTTGAGGAACCTCGCGAAGTGCCTTTGCTAGAACAACAAGATTTCCCTTGGCGAGCGGGTCATTATGCTTCCAACCATTCTTGATAGGAATTTCAGCAAAGTTGATAATAGGAGGAAGAGAAATGTAAAGGGCTACACCTTCAGATGTAAGAGTAAGACCAGCATCATGGACTTTTTTCAACGTCAGAAATACAGCGTCATTAAAGTCAAATGAGGCCTTGGAAAGACGAGGGATTAGATCACATAGAGCAAAGAAAACAGATTCACGCAACCAAACTTTGCGATTTGCCAGCTCGAGACAGATGTCTAGAACGCCTTCGTAATCATCAAGGGTCGTCGACTCTTTAAGAAGCAGAGGAGACTGACACAAAGTCTTGAGAGCAAACAACATACCAAAGTTCAAACCACGCTCTTCATATCCTTTGGCACTTGCCGGTACTCTGAAGTTGTTAACGCAAAGATCGAGGTATTGAGGCACCGAGATATAGGCACTACGAGCATCAAGCACTTCGCTTAGAGCCATTGAGTAACCTAGACGCACCGAGCCTCGAGAACTCGACAGACCCTTGACAAGACGTTCGAATGCGTAGTTCCAGTCTTTCTCTGAGTCGACAGCACTCAGACCCTTGAGAAGGCCCACAGCAGCATCCAAACGGGCCTTTGGATCATCACTAGCCAGAGCCCAGTAGTAATCCAGCAGCTTTGGTTCGTGGGCTGGTTTCTGCACGGCTTTCAAGCTTTTCGCCTTGCCTTGCTTTGAAGCATTGGGCTTTTCGACGTCTGCTTTAGCCATTGAAAGTATTCAGCTTAACTAAAAAACCAGGGGAAACGAACAAACCTGTCTTCTTACTGACTTCTTCGTTGACTAGTTAAGCAGTGTAATAGGATCTCTATATATTTTTTTGGAAACGGCTGTACATATGTATCACGTGACATTTACCCGGCAGTTCGGCTGTTCCTCTAGTAAAAGTTTCCGAATGCCCATTGGCCAGACATATTATACACACACATTTTCCATCTTCACCACCATATTAACACTATGAGCAAGCCTGCTGGAATCTCGTAGGTCATTGAGTCCTGTCAAACAAGTCAATTCTAACTCAGCTTCAACAGATACGCCATCATTGCATCGCGTGCTCTGCGTCGTGCTCTGAAGCAGGACATTCGTGTCACTGCTGAGAAGATTGACCACCTCGAGACCCGTGCTGCCCGATGGGAGAACGGCAAGCGTAAGTACCGGTAACGAAGTTTTATGAACCATCTAACAATCAGAGGCTGAGCCTGAGACTCTGTCTGTTGGTCTCAAGAAGAACTAAATAGAAACATGATGTCATGATGTTGAAAAATCAAAGGATTGAGAGAGACAAGGTGGAAGACAGTGATGATGAACCGAATTATAAAAGGAAGATGTTTCCGAGTTGTTATTGACCATTATTTGATTGTTGAAACTGTTATCATAAGGTTTCAGGACTTTTGTTTTACGTGGTTTGTTCAATTGTTGGCTCGTTTGTTGGCTCGGTGTTCGCTCGGTTATTCTGTATGTTGATTCGTTGAGTTTGAATCGGTTCTACTAGCAAAAGCCAACTATAAACTCCACTTTTGTCTTTCTTGACACAATCAAGTCGTCTATGACCACTTATTGATGTTTCCTCAGACTGTTCACTGCTTTTTTTTCTCTCTCATCATCCAAATGATTTCAGTAGTCCTCAATTGTTTCTAGATTCCACTATAAAACCCCAGGTATCACTACTCTATAGTCTCGATTCATCCATTTTGTACAACTGATACCTGAATCTATAATCTTGAGAGTCAATGATACACCAACTGGCATCTGTTTGTGTCTCGTCGTCTCGTGTCGGACGAACCCGCAGAGCTGGATTTGCTACCCTAATTGCTCTTCACGTCTTTTCGGTTTCAACTGCTACCAACCTTCACTGCTACCGAAGCAGCACTTTGAATTGACAATTCTGTGAACCGTCAAGGCCATTAAACAGGTCAGTGTATACCCGTGGATTCGACTCATGATGCTACGTCAGCTGAGTTTGAGGCCTCTGGGGTTCACTAGGAATGGGATCTTCGGTTGTCTTCAGCAGCCTGGTGCAACTGTATCTTTTGGTCGATTCCACCACTCGATTTCATTGACAAAGCATATGACTTCGAGGAGTCCTAATCAAACAATTGGTGCTACTTCAGCTCATATTCTTCCTCGAAATACCACTGTTGGTCGTCTCTTTCATGCGACAGCCTTCAACATGAACGCACCGCGGATCACGCCTCCTCAACCGCCATCTTCGTCTGTGACTCAGCAACCAAACGACGTATCAAGTTCAGAGCCAGGAACAGCCAACTTTGAGAAATCAGAAAGAGCTATTCAAGCTTCTCAAGTGAACCTCTCGGCTAAGCTTAAGCAATCATCTACAACTAACACTGGCGGTTCCAAAGAGGTTAGAAGACTTTTTGGCTTGGTTCGCAACGAGCGACGTCCTCTCACTCTAGCAATGACTCTACTACTGTTCTCATCGGCCGTGACACTGACAATGCCTTGGATAATTGGAAAGATCCTTGATGCCGTCAACGGTACTGAAGCAGGTCAATCACCCACGGTGTTTGGTTACCCCCTATATCAGTTCTTCCTAGTACTCACGGGATTCTATCTTGTTGGAGGTGTTGCCCTTTACTTTCGTACCATTCTGCTGCGATCAATTGGAGAGCGCGTTGTTTCCCGCTTGCGCGTCTCTATTTTCAAGAAGATCATCTCTCAAGATGCCGAGTTCTTTGATGCCAACCGTGTCGGAGATCTAATCTCGCGTCTTAGTACTGATGCAAATGTTGTGTCAAAGTCCGTCACGCAGAACATTGCAGATGGTCTCCGTTCCTCGCTCAGTGCTGTCATGGGTATTGCCATGATGAGCTACATCTCATTAGAGTTGACGGCTACTATCATGGTCATTCTGCCTCCAATTCTAGCAGGAACGTTCCTCTATGGACGCAAAGTGCGACAGATTTCTCGTAACTTTCAAGTGTCAATAGGTGCGCTAACACGGGTGTCAGAAGAGCGTTTCTCCAACGTGCGAACGGCCCAAGCGTTTGTTGGCGAGAGCCAAGAAGTGCGAATCTACGCGGACAGGGTTCGACATGTGTTTAGCATTGCAATGCAAGAAGCAAAGGCCAACGCTACTTTCTTCTCGCTAATGCAGTTGACGGGAAACTTTGCTCTGATGGGCCTGTTGGCTCTAGGATCTAACATGGTTACGGCCGGTAGTCTGTCATTTGGTGAGCTTACAAGTTACATCATGTACACGGCTTACGCTGGTTCGGCAGCTAGTGGTATTGGCAACTTCTACAGCGAGTTGATGAAGGGAACAGGTGCTGCGAGCCGTTTGTTTGAGATTGTGGATCGTGAGCCTTCCATCAAAACATCTGTTGGAAAGCCACTGGCAAACCCATTTGGAACCATTGAATTCAACAATGTCAAGTTTGCCTATCCAACCCGTCCAGCCATGACGATTTTTGAAAACATTTCGTTCAAGATCGAGCCTGGTAGTAATGTGTGCATTGTGGGGCCATCTGGTGGTGGAAAGTCGACCATATCATCTCTACTGCTAAGATTCTATGACCCAATCAATGGTTCAATCACTGTTGGCGGTCAGGATCTTCGTGACGTGAGCACCAAGTCACTGCGACGCAATGTGGGTGTTGTTTCTCAAGAGCCTGTTCTCTTCAGTGGAACTATTGCTGAAAATATTGCCTATGCAGTACCCACTGCCACTCGTGCCGAGGTCTTTGAGGCGGCTCGAAAGGCAAACTGTACTTTTATTGCTGATTTCCCCGATGGTCTTGACACGACGGTGGGCGCACGTGGTGCTCAGCTGTCTGGAGGCCAGAAGCAGCGAATTGCCATTGCCCGTGCTCTTATCAAGAAACCTGCTATTCTGATCCTTGATGAAGCTACGTCTGCTCTGGACGCCGAGTCCGAGGCGTCTGTCAACTCTGCGCTTGTCAACCTCATGAAGGAGAAATCGACAACTATATCCATTGCACACCGTCTTTCCACCATTGCCCGCAGTGATCAGGTTATTGTGCTTGGTCCCGGAGGTGTTGTTGCTGAACAAGGACGATTTGACGTTTTGTATGCTGACCCGTTCAGTGCCCTGTCGCAACTACTTCGATCCCGCTCCGACGACTTGCCCGAAAAGGTGACGCATTCGAGCAAAGCGTCGCACATTGAACAACTTTCTGAAGAGAGTGAAGCGGAGCTTGAAGAGGATCTCATTGAGATTGAAGAAGCCGCTGAGCGCGAGAACGAGGACAATGGTCCACGCTTCCAGTATTGAGCAATTGCAGTGTAGCACGATGCTTCGCAATGGCCAATTGTACCATATTGGCGATGTCCTAGATACGAATTATGAATACATGTCTTTCCCACTCACAAGTTTGATGCATAAGTAAGATGGTGATGCCGACGTGCTTGATAGTTGGAACACTGCGTAGTTGTTTTCTCCAGAAACAACAAACGTATGCTCCTTTTGGTTCCAGGCCATTGGTGTGTCTTCAGGTCCATTCACACTTAGAGACAACCAAGAATTGAGTTTTCGAAGTTTCGGCCACAGAATGTCAGAGACCCATGATGAAGGTATGGGGCCTCCTTGCCAGGAGATTCGAGTTATCCCAGTTCGAGTCGACGAAGCATCAAGAACAGAGTACGATGACAGGAACTCGTCAACTGGGTGCTGGAGCTGGGAACTACCAAGTGATGCCATAGCAGCCCATTCGTAACAAATACATGCCCATTCCTCCGTAGCAGATGCTGCAAGTTCTGGAGACAGATGAGCATTTGACGGGACTTCGAGTCTCGGGGTCAAAATGTGTCCTAGAGATTCATAAGAGAGCTTTATTTGGCTCTTGATGAGTTCACCTTGTATATCTGGCACTATTGGCGAGCTTGAAGTGGCAACAAAGTCGATATCGTCGGTAAGCGTGTTCTCAGAAGCCCAGATGAGGCGATCGAATCGAGCATGACCTGGATTGAACGATTTGTCTTTGATGTTATAGGTGATGACTTTTTTTTGTTAGTAGGATTCAAACAACTCAATCACCAGATAAAAAACTCACTGTATCGCTCGTTTGCAAGCTTGGATCTGGATCCATCAAGTCCAGCCTTTTGGTACGTGAGTCTAGTCAACGAAAGTACCAGAGTATCATGGATGACAGCATACACATCTTCATGATCAATGCGAGAGTTGGATAGAATGATTCCATTATAAGAGCGTAAGAACTTGGATTTAAGAAGACCCTTGAGCGAACCTCTCCATCTATACGTATTCAATGAAGAATCATTCAAAAGATTCAAATACTCTTCGACATCATTAGTTGGAACAAGAAGATCGATCTGAATTAGACACGAACCTGCTCATGGTATAAAAGTACTCACCGACTTGGATACATTATGACTCTTGATAAGATTTGTCGTGTCGTCAGCTTCACGAATTGAACAGAAGCACTTTGCTCTCGGATTCGTGTGTCGTTTGTCCATTAGAGAGAAAATTCGAGCCGCGCAGCCAAACTGATGAACCCCCACATTTACCCAACTTTAATGAAGAACTTGAACAAAATTCTTACTCGAATGGAATATTTTCAGTATTCACAGTGGTATGAAGGTGAGTATTGTTTTGCTGATCTGTTTATCGGCATTAGAACCTCTCGTTTAAAATTAAGAAGTTAAGTTCTACTATTACCCCAGAGAAGCTATCTACCGCATCACGAATTGTCACGTGACCCACTCCAAACCATTAAACTGAGTAAGAGTCAGAAATGAAACCTTTGACTTGTATAATATCAGTATCGAAATGACGGAAACGAGAAAATATGGTAAGTATACTTTGTTCAGGATCTCGGTAGATCTACTACGGTTATCAGCTCGTATCTAACTAAGCCCGTGTCAAGGAGCAGCCCGAGAACCCGTTTACTAACCTCGTGAAGGACCAGGAAATCGCTATTATACCTGAATTCGAACTCGAATGTGGAGATGTTTTACATCAGGTTCCTGTAGCATACAAGACATGGGGAAAACTGAATGAAGAAGCCAACAATGTAATGGTTATATGTCATGCTCTGACGGGATCGGCCGATGTTGGTGATTGGTGGGGTCCATTGCTTGGACAAGGTCGAGCTTTTGATCCTTCACGGTTCTACATTGTGTGTATCAACGCATTGGGTTCACCATACGGTTCGGCATCTCCGTGTACAACAAACCCTGAAACAGGAACTTACTATGGGCCTGAATTCCCTCTGACAACTGTCAAGGACGATGTTCGTCTGCAACGACTGCTTCTAGATGATCTGGGTGTCAAGCAAATTGCCATTGTTGTTGGAGGCTCTATGGGAGGAATGTTTGTTCTTGAATACGCCTACTTTGGCCCTGAGTATGTGCGAACAATTGTACCGCTTGCTACATGTGCTTGTCACAGTGCATGGGCCATTTCATGGGGTGAAGCACAACGCCAATCCATCTACTCTGATAACAAGTACCTTGATGGATACTACAAGTTCAGTGATCCTCCAGCAGTTGGACTTGCTGCTGCACGAATGTCTGCTTTGCTGACTTACCGATCACGCAACAGCTTTGAGAACAAGTTTAGTAGAGCCAAACCTGATCCGCTCAAACACAAGGGCGTTCCAGCTGCTGTTGAGAGAGAGCCATCGACTCCATCCGAAGAACGTTGGGCTATTCATAATCATGGTCACCGTGAAGGCAAACGTCTATCAGCATCAGCTCGTGGTTCGCCAGATGCAAACGGTCTCAGTCCCTCGTCTTCTGTCGAGAGTCTCAAGTCTTTGAAGGACAGGACCAAGAAGCCCCAGACATACTTCACGGCCCAGAGCTATCTACGCTACCAAGGGTCTAAATTTGTCGAGCGATTTGATGCCAACTGTTATATTGCAATTTCACGCAAGCTTGATACGCACGACGTATCACGAGGTCGCGGAGACGATGTCGAAGAAACATTAAGGGCCATTCAACAACCTACACTTGTTATTGGTGTGTCTTCTGATGGTCTGTTCACCTTTACAGAGCAGGAGAAGCTGGCAGAGTATATTCCTAATGCGACACTCGAGAAGATCAACTCACCCGAGGGGCATGATGCGTTTCTCCTTGAGTTTGCTCTAATCAATGAGCTTATAGTCAAGTTCATCAAGCAACATTTGCAGGATATTGTTCTACGGAATGGTGAGGACTGGGCTCAAAGCGAGATTGGTTTGGTGACGAAATCAAGTGTGTTTGGTGAGGCCGAATCCGAGGCCGATGCTCCAGAGATCACCAGGTGGTGAGCCCGAAAAAGTCTCGGAGACAAAGTGGCATGTTCAATATTTACAGTTTGACGACATAGTATTGGCTAAAAGTTTCTGGAGTTCTGGAGTTTCTACTATCAAGTTTCTGAAGCTTCTAAGTTTCTTCAAGTTTCTGATCTACTGTCAAACGACTTGACTCACCTCGGTTCCAAGCTTCTGTTCTCCACCACCAATCATCTCGCATTAAGCACCGGCACTCCACCTCTACATAACTCACACATAGAATTAATTGCATTATTCCATCGAGTGGGACGCGTACATGGAGCGTTATCTGTCCCTGGTTTAACCTTAAAAAAACACAACCCCCACAAACCACCACACGCCGATTGTTGTGACTTCACGGGCTCGACTGCGTCAATTTGCCGCATGCAGCAGCGATCAGCAGCGATGCTGCATTCCTCCGCGCCGCAGCCGCGTGTCTCGACTTCACGACTTACAAACAGGCGAGTTCATCAGTTGCCTGGACCTAAAGTGTTAGGTTTTTCGTTATCCGTTTCGCTGCTGGCCAGCGTCATCCTCTGAACCTGCGCGACACGTCCCTTTAACCGACTCTTATTCACTTCTGATCAGTTCTTTTGTTGAGGCTTCCTTCACTCCAATGGAGAATGATAGGCCGCGAAGTGCTGCCGCGCTAAGTCGCGTGCCGTTCTCGGCTCAACTATCCCGCCTAACAGCCATCAACCTCCCCAATGTTAGCGAGTTCGACACGTCTCCTCTGTCTGATAAGTGTGTCAATGGAGACGTCAGCAACGTTCACATCAGCCAGCTGCTCGCTCAGATCTCTTCGTCCGTCGATAGAGTTTTGCTCTACTTTAAGACGGCCCGTGCTGTGTTACTGGGTCTTGATGCTGAAGATGATGTTGAATGGATCTATGAGGGTCGTCAAGCCATCTTTGACATTGGTGCTGCTATACCAAATGTCGGGGACCTTATGGCTCAGTTGATGACGATTCTCGAGTCGACAAAGGAAAAGCCAGACGACCTTGATGCTGAGACTGCTCGTCTTTACGTTCCCGTAATCGACAGGATTGAACGAGCCATTCATCAATGGCATCAGATTCTCGAGCTCGTGCGAACGTTGCGAGCTCAGGTCGACATCTCCACTGAGTGGAAAGACTTGTACGAGCAGATCCTAACTGATGTCGAGGGTGAGATTGAAGATTGTTCGACACAACTCTTCGAGGTCGAGGAACAACGGTGTATGACTCCTGTTGACCTCAACGATACTGGTGCTCAAACATCAATAGACATTGATGTGTTGAATGCGATTCTCGACCAACCGACCTTCGATGGTCCTATCCGTCTTCCCGAACTCTCTTCCCCCGAACGACATCTCAACACCCAGTTTCTGTCTGTGCGCTCTCGCATTCAACCACTTCGTACAAGTCTCAACTGTATTCCCGAACGTCTCGAGTTCTACGCCAACAAGGCCTCGGAAACATTTCCTTCATCTGTAGCGGCTCTGCAGATCAAGTACAAGGAGCTCGAAGACAAGTTTGATGACCTTGTGCGCCGGTCTGGTAGCCTAGAGTATGATATTGGAACTGGCCGCTGGAAGAACATTCTCCAGCAGGTGGGCAAAGAGGCGAACCAGCTTCTTGACACGCTTCAGTCCAACCTTCAGACGATTCAGGCTGAACAGTCCAAGCAACGCCAGATCAAAGCAACATCCGATACCAGTACAATGGATGCTTGTGCTACTGAGAATGGTTATCTCATGCCAAGGATAGCGAGGTATATGACACTCATTGACCGCGCCGTTGCCGAGAATTACGTTGTGTCAACCGACATACGCCAATTGCAATCGTCACTTCATTCAAAATGGAACTCGTTGCTTGTTCTCGCCGAAAATCGGCCCCTCGACTCGTCAAAGCCTTCCCGTTTGCATCAAATATCCTTCTCCGCAATTTCAGCATCCACAGAGTCCACACTCGGCTCTTCTTCTCCAGACTCGACCCCAGCTACATCCCCGTCTCTGCAAAGTCCTACAGAAGACGCCAAACAAATGGACATTAATCCAATTCGGGGTCTTGCCATCAAGCTTTCTTCTCGTGATAATCGCCATGCAAAGGGCCGTCGAGTCGTTTCTGACTTGGCGGACCGCCGTCAAACGATTGACAAGGACACTACTGCAACTGCTCGAGTATCGTCTCTTCCTAGCAGAGAACTCACAGCCAAAGCAAGAGCTACTTCCACTGCTTCTTCTCATCCACAGCCAGCCAAAGCAAGGAAGGATACTGTAGCTGCTGCTCCTTCCGCAAACGCAAAGTCTCCAGCAAAGAAGTCCATTATTCCGGCCTCAACGGCACCCATTGCATCGGTCAAAAAGACTTCTCGGCTGTCTTTCACTGCTCCTCATGCTTCACATATCCCTGTAATGTCACCGGAACGACGGTCATCGTCGCGTCTGTCCATGGGAAGCCCTGTTGTACGCCCATCATCCCGTCTCAGCACGCTTCCTACTCCTTTACCACTGCTTGATCAAAACACGCCAAGCAAGATACCGCGGCCGTCGTCAAGGACAACCTCGCGAGCGTCGTCACGTCTCAGTATGGGTGCTGCAACACCAACACTGTCTCGTGTATCAGGACGGTTTGAGCTTCCTCCTCCTACACCTGTTTCACGGCGTGTTTCCCTGGCAGATTCAAAGGTTACTGGAACACCGAGCCATGCACCTACTAGACGAGTTGTCAGTTCGTCTGTTGCCCGTCCTACACGCCTGTCGACGGTTGGTGCTACTCCAAGCAGCACTCGAAGGTTGACAATGGGCGTTTCATCCGACGAAAAGTCGACTGTCATGTCGAGCACCTTTAGCAGTGCAGCCAAGTCACGCATGGTACCACCCACTCCGGTGAAAACAAAGTGGAGATAAGCCAGCTACAAGTGGAGATAAACCCATTAAGCAAGGTGGAGTTGATGCCCGTTAAACAAAGTGGAGATAGAGACCATCTACCAGTGAACCCCTGCATTTGTATCATAAGGTTTTTGTCATTAATTGTAGCCCGACTGGACCTTCTATAAGCGTCACTAAGATGCGTCCACGAAGACGATGAGTCCACTAAGACGACGAGTCTCCACCATTTTTTCCAAACCACCCCGTCTCTCTTTTTCGTTCAGGCCCGAAGATGCGCCAACTCCATGTCTCTCGTTCCCTTCTTGCAACTTCCTGTTCATCAAACAATTGAACTCCCTCACCAAATGTAAACTCTCCAATTTGTTTCTTCTTTTCCTGTCCCAAAATAACTGAGTTAGTCGGATCAAAGTGTCACAAATCAAACTTACCTCGTCTGTAAAGTCCAATAGAAGACCAGGCAAGCAGCGGAATGGCTATACACAGAAGTTTGACACTTAGTTAGTACATCAAGTCAAATTGAGACGAGCTACTCACCTTAAATTGTTCAATGGAAGTCCCTTTGGTGGAGTTTTGGTACCAGTTTTCGGTCCAGTTTTAGGTGGTTCCTTTGGTCCAGTAGCTGTTGGCCTTATTCGCTGAGCCATTGCTGAGGTTATCTACAAGAATCAATCAATAAACAAGATTCAGCGAACTGAACAAGAATCAATTGGTAAAAGGAATCAATTAGTGAAGTGACTTTTGATGTCTGGTGTCTGGGTTGGGGGTTCAGATAAGATAGTCAGGAAGTCAAAAAAAATTGGCAAACAGTTTAAAAAATTCTTAGACTGCATTATAATCGACTAAGAATGGGGAAAATGACGAGTTCACGGAAACCAGGCGGCGATGCGGCCGCCGTCAAGACATCTGTGTTTAAGATGAACACTGATATTGGTCAACATATTCTTAAAAACCCGTTGGTTGCCCAAGGTATCGTCGATAAGGCCGACATCAAGCCCTCGGATATAGTTCTTGAAGTTGGTCCTGGTACTGGAAACTTGACTGTACGCATTCTTGAAAAGGCTCGTAAGGTTATTGCCGTTGAGATGGATCCTCGTATGGCTGCCGAACTGACGAAACGAGTGCAAGGAAAACCTGAGCAGAAACGATTGGAGATCATGCTGGGTGACTGTATCAAGACGGATCTTCCATACTTTGACATCTGCATTTCAAACACACCTTATCAGATCTCGTCTCCGCTAGTGTTCAAGCTCCTGAACCAACCACGGCCTCCTCGAGTCTCCATTCTCATGTTTCAACGTGAGTTTGCCCTTCGTCTATTAGCGCGTCCTGGTGATGCTCTGTACTGTCGATTGTCGGTGAACGTGCAAATGTGGGCCAAAGTAACTCATATCATGAAGGTTGGCCGTAATAACTTCCGTCCTCCACCTCAGGTCGAGTCTTCCGTTGTTCGAATTGAGGTCAAGCAACCTCGTCCGAATGTCGACTTCAACGAGTGGGATGGAATCCTTCGAATCTGTTTTGTACGCAAAAACAAGACCATTTCTGCTGGGTTCAAATCTTCTCAGGTTCTCGATATCCTTGAAAAAAACTACAAGGCCTACCTGTCACAATATGGACCGACTCCAGATGACATTGAGGCCTCACAAGCTGATCAAGACGTTGATATGGACGTTGATGGCACCAAGAAGAAGTTGACTCCTACTGCAGCAGCTGTTCGCCGAAAAGTTGACCACGTTCTACAACAGACTGAACTTTCTGATAAACGTGCTGCGAAGCTCGATGAAACTGACTTCTTGAAACTGTTGTATGCCTTTCATAAGGTCGGTATTCACTTTGCGTGAACTTCCTCATCTTCAACTCTAATATCCTCTTTTTGCATTGTGTAACCAACTGGTATGACTATCTCTTATAAACTAAATTTCATGACTCTTGAACTAGGGAATTCATCATGTTATCATTAATTATATATATTAAGGACTATGCCCCGTTCCGTTATCTTCATTTCATTATCATCATTTCTCAAGACTGTCAACGACAGTCCAGGAATCATCACTTCGCGCATTTTTATCCTTGGTTTCGCAGTGATAATCAACCAGTCCCGTTGTCACTTGGGCAAACCTCTCAGCTACTTCACTAACAGCATGAGGCAGTGAAGTGGCAGTATTGGCTGCGCCCTTTAGAAACGCTGGGTTCTCAACAGGTGTCGGCTTGATAAGACTTCTGGCATATTCCATCTCATTGTAGATGGTCTGAATGGCTCGCTCCACTCCTTTCTCCGACCGGATCCGCTTGCCTAGTTCTGTGGCCTTCAGAATTATCCGTTCATTGTGCACAACTTCCCATAGAGCCTTTGAGAATTGCGTCACCGTCAGCTTGTGAAGGTGAATGCCAACCCCAAGATCCTCGACACGACCAGCATAAAAGAACTGATCACCAAAGAACGGCTTGATAATGGTCGGCAGACCAGCACGCAGACTAGCACCAGTTGTGCCTGAACCACCGTGGTGCACAGCGGCATCCACCTGAGGAAACAACCAATCATGAGGAGCGCTCTTGATCTGGAAGATCTCTGGCGGTAGCTCCACTTCGGGCTCGCTGGCATCTCCTGCTCCAAGACGATCAGACCATCCTTTAGAAAGAATAGCTCGAATTCCTGCCTTTTGAACAGACGCTACAACTGCCTTCGTCAACTCCTTGGGATTCGACACAACAATAGAACCAAATCCAATGTACACCAGCTTGACGCCATCAGCACGCGCCTTGGCAATAAAGTCGGCAAGATCCTGCGGTGGCTTGTAATCCGATCCACCCTCATCAAGGAACCAGTAGCCAGTCACTCTAACCCAGTCAGGGTAGTCCACAGGAGGCACAAGCACATTCGGACTAACGCTGTAGAGAAACGGAATCTGTGTATGCTGCATCTGGTCAAGCCCTGTACGGGGAAGTCCCAGCTCGCGCTTGCGCCAGCGGTTCACCTGTCCCGAGATACCTTTCCAGAAGACATTATCAAACATGACATAGGTAAGGTAATTGTACGAACCACCCATCTTCTGTTCAGGTACGATAAAGGCGTGCGGGTAGGCACGTGTACGAGTCCAAGGCATGGTAAAAGCTCGCATGTACGGGATCTTGAGGGCCTCAGCAATGTGGATTCCAGCCATGGCACTCGGACTCTCAATAAGCACATCTGTATCTTGGCACGCCTTCCATGCAGAGCTCAGCAACTCATCGATCCAAGTTCGGAATCGAGCAGCAGCTTCACGAAGAAACGACACTGAAAACATTCCGTGCTCCGTCATGATCTTGATTAGAGCACCGGGATCGCCAGCAACCTCTGCAAACTCGATGCCATGGCCCTCAATCCACTCTTTGAACTCAATATGGGTCGCGATCTTGACTTTGTGGCCCTCACGAAGAAGACCCTTGCCGAGAGCTATATATGGCTGCACATCACCGCGAGATCCAATCGTCAACAGTGTGAAGCGTAGAGAGTGGTGGGGTTGACCGATAAAGAATTCTGGAGAGTCTTCATCTTGCTTCGAGTGGTCCAGAATAACAGGAGGAACATCCATGTGAAACTTCTGTTGAATAGCATCTTCATAGGTTACCATACGTGCCTGGCGCATCGCGTAGTCAGTGTCGACTTCGCGAATCGTCGCCTTCTTTTTCGATCTGTCGAGCTCGCGCAGAATCATAATCTCGCAGTCATCACGATTAGAGCTGATGCCAAATTCAAAAAAGATCTCTTCGTGTCCATGGACGACAATGACGAGGCCAGAGTAACCAAATCGAAAACCTTTCTCCTTGGTCACATTCTCGATATCACTGATAGGCAAAACCATCTTTGTGCTTGTTCCCGGCAAAAGACTGCGGAAGCATAGATGATCGTTGCTTAAGTACATCTTGCCGTAAATGGGGATTGACTTTAGGATGTGACAGTAGTAGGTGGCCACGAGGTTATCCGTCTCACCGAGTGAGAAATGCATACGGAAACGCTCATTGCTCTCCTGCCCGTCCTCCACAGAAACCAGGTGGCGGTCGTCTCTAAAGCCATCGCCCTGATCAGGATCGCGGAAGTGCTTTCGACCACCGCCCCACATTTCAGTGACTTTGCTGACGAGATTCTTTTTCTTGCGTCGGTCATTAAAATAAAGTGGCTGATTTGACTCTGAAGTGGAGAGGAAATCATACGACCGTTCGTCGTTACTGTCGCTGCTGTGGTGGCTCTCCTTCAGGGCGGCTCTAGCAGCGGCAGATGAGAGCGCCAAGCTGTCACGCGGCGACGACGAGCGAGCCGGGCTAAGATGGTCAGGCGAGCTAAGAGGCTCCAGGCGTGGTGATCCAAGTGGGGTATGCCTCGGTGAATGCGGTCGTGACGAACTTGCCGAATCGGGGGCTGAGTGAACCGCGTGAGTTTCATGGTCATCACCAAAGAAATGCTTGACACGGGATCTTAACGAGCCGCCTGGTGACTCGGCACGATGTCCAAGGTGTGATCTGTGAGAGCGGAGGTGCGTTCTCAGTGAGGAGTGGGTGCGGAAATGGTGAAACTGAGCATCCATACTTGAACTAGAGCTCTGCCGCGGGAGGCTGACAGCAGTAGACGTTGGTGAGCCTGACCTTGTTCCTTGTTCATCAGATTTCGGCATGAAGTCAGCACGGGCTAGGTCGCGTTCGAGATCACCTTCGGTCTCTTCGTCATTGCCGCCGGCACCAGCACCGTGAGGCCCTTTTATAACCGACCTGATAGCAGCAATGGACTCCTCGGCACGATGAAAGAAAGCTAAGACATACTCATCCATAGCAAAGGTTTCATCGTTATCGATGACACGGATCTTAAGGCTAACAGCCAGACTCATTATGGAGGATTCCTCAACATCAATGACATTGGTAGCTGGGATGAGGATTTTAACACAATCACCCTCATTTCGGCTGCGAAAGATTTCTTTCTGAAGCGCCTTGACCCATTCATGGGCAGCGGCATGCGAATCGGCCTTGAAGACGTAAGTGCGGTGTTCAGTGAGGATTGTAAAAGTGGCCGACTTGGACTTATCACCGCTGATGGGCACGATCTCGGCCTTGATGGCATAGCGGAGATCAATGGTTCCAGCAGGGAAGTAGAGCTCAGTAGAAGAGGCATAGTAAGAGAAGGACTCGTTCTTGAGCGTGAACCAGTAGCGGGAGTAGGAAGGGGTTTTGCGGGACTTTTTCTTGAGCGAGCCAGACTTGATGACGGCAGCCGAGTTTCGCGGTAGATAGGCAAAGAAACAGATGTGGTGGCTGGTGAGATAGAGATGACCTTGAAGCAGGATATCCTTGAGGAGCCAGCAGGGGTAATCGCCAATGAGGACCTCGTCCGAGTCAATGCCCAGCTGTTCACGGAGCTTCTCGGTGAGGGCGAAGACTCGCGACTCTTTTGTTTTGGACGGAGCATCCAAGTCCGAATCAGGGTGTCCTAGCAAATGACGGTGATTACGTTTTCGCGACGCCATTGAGTCTGAGTTGGAGATCACGGACTGAACGCTGTTGGCAAGGTTTGAAGATGGGTCTACAGCAGCAGAACCCGAAGGCGGCAGAAGTGTAGCTACAGATTCGGCCATTGGATCGCGGTGATAAATGTCATGAGCTGGAAGTGATGTAGATGAGGCAGAATGGCCAGCGGCGGCAGTGCTCGTTGTGAGGAGGCTCGTAGTCGAGGCAGATGATGCACCGGGTTCCGAGGCTAATGGCGAAGAAAGTTTGGCACGATCAAGAGGGGCAGATGGTGAAGAGGCGCGAGACACGGATCTAGAGTTTGCTAATGAAAGGGCTGGAGACATATCGTCATCGACATCGGCATCATCAGCGTAATCCTCGTCGACGTCGTCAATGAACTCGTCAAAGCGTTTACTCTGGGCACCGACAGCGGCCGTGAGAAAGGAGAAGACCGAATGAGAGCCTGCACGAGCCTCAGCACAGTCTATTTCAGCAGTGCTTGATCGTGACAGCACCGGAGGGTCGTCGGTATGTTTAGCGTCAGATTTGTGTGATCTTCCACGATGAAGAAAGAGCGAAGCAGATGGCATCTTGAAAAGGTGAGGATCCGGATATATATATATAAAGTGGGCGGATGTAAGCTTAAACGGGGAATTGAATATGCGTCTTCAAGGGGGATTAGTCGAGCACGAGAAATCTTGCAACTAAAAAAAGGGAACAAGATGACAAGACCGAAGGATACGACTAACGGACGCGTGCGGGCCAAGACCTGAATAGATAGCAAATGGAGGTCGCGGAGGATTCGGAACCAATCCACAGTCGTGATAGTCAAGGGATTGGAACACTAGACAAAGTGGCAGGACCAAGTGGCAATTACAAGGTGACAAATGACAGACACAGATGAACAAACAAGCAATAGTGGCACGATGGAGCAGAGGAGGGGGTGGGCTCATGTGATGACCAGCTAACCGATCAAGTGGCAATCGACACAGTCAACAATACGCACAGTCACAAGGTCACACGCACACGTACACACACAGTTGGAAATTGACAAGCCGCAGCACAGTCTATCGTGCCACAAGGTTAATGTGACCGTTGCGAGTGATGTATAGTAGGGTGTTAGGGATGCAGCGAGATAAAGCATCATCACCAAGGGTAGGGGTAAAAAGCAACGCCGCGCATGTGAAGGTCGAACGAGCAGGACAAGTTTAAGGTGTTTGTGAGCACCAGCAAAAGGCAGGTGCAGAGCAACGCCGAGCATGTGAAAGAGGTGGCATGTGAAGGTGGCATGGTTACTTATGAGGGGGAGGGGGCTAATAAGTGGTATGTTTATTTCTAAGACCCATCTAGACTGAAAGATAGCAAAATATGTGGTGCTGGTTGACTCCGCGGTGTATCGGTCATTCGGACGAATTTCGGGCCCCATCGGTGAAGGTCCCTCGGCCCTTGACCGGCGCCGACAGTTTTTTTAGCCCTAATGATGAGGGATGACAGACATAAAAAAAAATAATACTGGGCTGAAATTAGCCCGAACCGCCCACCCGGTCAGTCGCGGAACAGAAGGTTTTCCAAATTGAGGTTCAGGTCTGCGGGTTCAGATTATTGGGTGCAGGTTCAGCGGGTTAGTGGATGCAGCGGGTTAGTGTTAACGGGTTAACTGGTTCAACGGGTTAACTGGTCAGTGGGATATCAGTAAGTGGTAGGCAGTTGGTAGGTAGTTGGTAGAGGCAGTTCAGTGGGAGACAGTTGACTAGTTATTTTTATTGTCATTCAGTTGGTTCTTATAACTTCTCATATATATAGGTTTGTATAGTTTGGTAGTCTTGGTAGTTCTGTAAGTTCTGGCAGTTCTGGTGACTCTGATGGCTCTGTTAGTCCCAGTTTGATGTTCTTGGCTCTTGCATCTTGACGTGCCTACTTTCGGATCCGCCTTAACGACTGCCTCAATTACGGGCATTTCGCTGATGAAAATTGAAGTGATCTGCATATCAAGTTATACAAAAATCAACCATAAGTCGTGGTACTCATGCTATGAATAGAAAGATTACTCGTATAACTCGAGTTATTCATTGTACTCATGTAACTACTCGCTGTACTCATGTAATTCCTCTTACTCATGTCATGTAACTCCTGTTACTTGTGTTAACGGTTACTCATGTTACTATACTTCTCGTGTAACTAGTGCTACTCGTGTAACTCCGAGGTAACTGATATTACTCATGTAACTACTGTCACTCGTGGTACTACTCATTTACTCATGTAACTCAAGTTACTCAAGTTACACATACTACCTATGTCACTACTACTCATGTAACTTCTACTCATATCTCGTATATTGGTGGATTAACTGCCCCTCTTAAACAGGACCCTCTTAAATTAAACAGGACTTCACCCTTGAAACGGTCGATCTCACTCGTTTAACGTTACTCCAATCTGCAGCTTTCATTGCCTCGGCTCCGAACCGTTGGCCCAAACAGTTAATCCGAAAGGATAAATAATTATTGTGACTTGATCCATCAGTACAACGATGGTATCGAGCCTGTAGATACCACCATAGTTAGATTATCCACAAAGCTGTATAATTAGTTTATCCAACAAAGACCTGTGTTAGTGGTAATTACGAGATAAGACCCTGAGTCTGTTATCAGACAAATAGGAGTGCAGTGAACCATTTACAGGCCCTGAGCCTGATATCAGACAATAGTAGCAATTGCAAGACCAGCTTGTGTATCGACAATTAGCAGTGGACTAGTGTCTGTTATCAAAACAAGGACAACTAGCAGCAATTGCCAACCCTGTCATACCAAATGCCAGACCAGCTGTCAAGATGTACCAGTACCGAGGTTTGGCCTAGCTCACAAGATCACTGTTAACCAGCTCACAGTCGCCTCAAAGTCACCAGCTTACAGCTGACTGATTGTTCACTACACCTGCCGTTGCCGTCTCCCCCCACCTCTTAACTCACCCCTAATAATATCACGGCCAGAATAATGGCTAGAATAATAAGCAGACACAACGCACGACCGCGCGAGTTGCGTTGATACCGCGCAGCCTTGACAAGTTCTGAAGAAGCCTCACGTGTCGACTGTGCAATGTTGTAAATGTTGGCCTCAATGTTATCTGAGTTAGCACTTGAAATGCGGTTGTTGGTTGACTGTTTGCAAAAAACCCACCAATAATAGTTCCCTGCTCGGTGACTATCGTGCTGAGATCAGTAAATATCTCATTGAGCTCCTCAATGCCCTGTTCAATGCCTTGGATTTCGGCCTCCCGCTCACTGATAAGCGTCTGTTGGTATTCAATCTCCTGTTGATCAACGGCTTGCTCAGATTCAAGCATCTGTGTCTGTTCATGAGGCTCGGTCGTCGTGTCGACAAGAGAATCACCACCGTCACGCTCATGTGCTGCCAGGTCCGACTTGGCCCAAATAATAGAGTTCCGCTGTGTCTGTGCCAAGTCTCGCTGAAGACCCTGGAACTCGACAAGTGCCGTCTGTAACTCTCGTGATAACTTCTGTTCCGTAAACTTCTGAGCTGCGGCAGAATCGGGCCACTTCTGTAACGATTTAACGAGCTCACTCAGCTCGCGGAATTTGTGTCGTGTGTCATCAGCAAGATTGATGGCTCGTTCTTCGGTCGCCACATCACCAGGTTTGGCCATACTCTTGAGTAGTCGCTGAAGCGTGACAATATTGGAGTTGATATCGAATAATCCGGTGGCCACATCTTCGGCAAGCCGGTCAAACTCAGGCGAGTCCGAGTACGGCATTTGGGCCTCAAGATCTACTTCGTCTGCAAACGACATTTTTTGTCGTTGTCCAGATGGTTATAGGATACAAAGTAATGGCAAGTTTGAATGGCAAAAAGATGCTCAGTTATAAGAAGGCAAACTGACTGCGCCGCAACCCTAACCTACCCCACACGATGCTAGGAAGATAGCCGGGGTCCGTGTCACTGCTTCTTCTCTTCAGTCATGTCAAACCTGTTGGGGTTATGGGTATTTAAATGATAGTTAGAGACGTTCTTTTGAATGTTGAAACATAGTCAAATGCCTACAATTGAAAGATCCATGTATCACTACTTAAACTCCATCTGTTTCCTCTTACCCTCTTACTATATAACTTGTGCATCTATGGTATGAAGGGACTAGCAAATTCGTACTATACTAATTGTACGTGACTGGTTTTGCCAACTTCGTCATCTCATATCTTCCACATCTTTAAATACTTCCTTGTCCCCCTTTACTAACTCTCCCTCATATTTTGCCCTTATTTCTCCCTCCTTTCTCCCCGTCATTATCTCTCGGATAAGTGCCATGCGGCTAAGATATCGATATCCGAGATGAGAAGCGCGATCACACACGTCTTAACTTCCTGACCGACTTTATTGAACTGGCTACGACTTTCGCCGCCTTCACGGTCAGCTTCTCGTCGTGTACCTTTCAATGGTCCTCGCACCCGACGAGCTCATCGACTATCTCGTCGAGTGTCTTGCCTATAATGGCGACCAAGGTAGGTTCCTTTTGCCTTCGCTGTTTAACCCACCACCCCCCTCCAACTCGGTCTAACTCAAGGCGCGTCCCTCATTGAGCTCTGGTCGTTTGCCAGTGAAAAATGCTCTTCTCTGGATAACTTCATGAAGCAGATTGTCTGGAAATGGCTCGTGGGTGCTCGAGACCTTGTTGTCGTAGGCCTCGACATGTCCCAGCCTCTGGATCAGCTCCAGCTCGACTTGGGCCCCATTGTGCTTGAGCAACAACATGGAGATGCGCTCCGTGTATACGCCACTGAAGAGAACCAGTGGCTCAAGCTGACCGGTATGCCTAAAGAAGGTAATCCCATCGGTGCGTTCCCATTTAAACTGTTATGTGCCGTGTCTCGGTCCAGGTCAAGAGGCATCACCAGCGTCCAAATAGCCCGCGAAACAGGCCAGGATTCTCGATCCATCCACGGCCGAGTCTCTCTACTCATGGATCATGGTCTTGTCCAAAGGTATCCCGTAATAGTCGATGGAATGAGCACCCATCTGACGGTTTTCAAGAAGTTCATCACGAGCCAAACTAGCTCAACGACCCCCAGTGATATTGGACTCGATCCCGTTAAACTGCGCAAATCCATTGTGGACGCCGTTGCCGCCGCCCAAAATGGCCTCCGTCAGTACGACGATCTCAAAATGGAACTTGGCTTTGACAAACATAAACGCGCTCAGGTCTCCTTTGCAACAGCCGTCCGCAACCTCGAAGCTCAAGGTTACATCAAACGCGTTAGAGTCGTTCGAGCATCACCAGAAGATAACAAGCAGCAAGAATTCCGTTGCATCAAATTCGTCAAACCATTACCTGATTCCGACAACAAGTCTCAAGACTCTGACTATTCGGACATTGACTTTGATGAGATCGACGAGGGCTTGGACAATGAGTTTTCAACTTCCACTGCAACGCCATCAAAGGCAAGTGCCAAATCGTCGACGTCGATTGATCCATCCATCCTCAACGTTGACGAGCTCAAAATCGAAGATGAACCGCCTGCTTCACAGGACGTTCGCAAGTCCATCCTGTTTAACCAATTCTTCCCTCTCGAAAACCAGATCTACGATATTGTCAATGAAGCAGGTATATCTGGTATTCCTGTGATGGATCTGTGTCGAAACCTTGTTGGTGCCAACTACAGCAGGAATTTCTCACGGTTACTGGAACTTCTGGCTGGAAAACCTCCTGCCCGCAATAATACTGTCCCCAAGGGCTCAAACCAGGTTCCCTCGAATCTCCAGCATCTGGCTATTATCCGTGGAATCGACTTTTCGGCCCGCGTAAAGTTCTATCGCTACTTCTCTCAGCCCGCTTATTGTGCATACCTAGGAAAGCCTTTTGCTGATGACTGGGGTGACTTCAAGGCAGTCAACCTCTCCGGAGCCTCCAAAACCCTTGAAGCTCTCGACAAGAAGCACAACACGGCACTTCCCGGTCTACTAGAAGTTGTCGCTGGCGAAGATGGCATCAACATCCCTCTGTTCCATGGTGAAAAGGGTAAAATTTCTCCAGAGTCCGTCGTCGTTGTTGCTTCCGCAAAGCCTGCTGCTACAAGTACTGGTAGGCGTCGTGGACGGCCACGAAAGAGACCTCTAAGTGACGATGAAGCTTCTGTCGTTCTAGTCAAAGAGTCTCCCCCTCCTCCAGAACCTACCAGCCCTCCTCCGACTATAGTTGAACTTCCTCCTGTGGCAGTACCTACACGAACTGACCAGCAGCAGACACCTGAAATCGATGTATCCATGCGTGATGAGAACCCATCCGTCGGGTCTCAAGAGACAACACAACCGTCACAACCAACCTACTCGCTCCCGTCATACAAGCCTTCTTCACGGCCTGCAACAGATGGAACAAAGAGATTGGCGCAATTGAATTCACTAGCGATGACCCCAGCTGCAGGCCGGCTGCGCAGTACTCGCGAATCAAAAGACATGTCTTTTGCTACTCTGAAGCGACAAGGTCAAATTCTAAGTCTGCTGCGAGAACACAATGGAGTCATGGAAGGTGCTCAAGCGCTGGTGCGCTTACTAGCTGATAGATTTCCTCAGTCGGATGGAAGCGTGATAGACCGCAAGACTGTCGAACGGTGTGTCATGAGTTTGGCTAACAACAAGCAGGTAGTCAAGGTTCATGTCACGGTTCCGTCTGTGCGAGGTATTCACATTACAAAGTACATGTTGCTTGACCCTTCCGTTGACATTGATTCAGATCTAGTGGAGCAAGCCAAACAGCAAATGATTGAGAATGTCAAACGAAAGCCCGCACCGGCAGGCCCAGTCGATGTTGAAGAGGGCGACTTTCAATATTACTTCAAGGACAATGCCAACGTGCGAGCTGAAACTGTGCGAAGACTTGCTCAGGAGAATGACGAGCCTCCCAGGGTATCCAAACGAGCTCGAAAATCAACAGAGCCACCGAGGCCTCGTGGCAGGCCACGAGGGATCAAAGTGGAGCCACCAGAGGAAGATTCCGGTATCTCCAGAACTCAAACACCCGAACCAAGATCGACGCCCATTTCAAGGAGACAAGCTACAAATGGTACGCCTGCTAAGAGTACACCCGCTAAAACTACACCTTCAAGGCCACCCATGACTGCTGTGGCTAAAAGCAGTTCTGCCAAAAGTACTCCAGCCAAGCCAGAACCCCAGAGAGATCCAATCACAGGAAGGCTTCGAAGACCTCGTCGATTTGCTGGTTCTATTGATGCTGATAAGTTCTACCGAGTGGTTATAATCACACGATCGCTTTATGGAACTCAAGGTATTATTAACTGGGAAAAGGTTGTAGAGGCACTTCCCGAGCTGACAGTTGATTTGGCTCGCATGAAATGGCACAAGATCCGTGACATGTATGGAGGTACAAGGCAGATGAGCCGGGCCACGCAAAGGTGGCAGGCCCTTTTCATTAAAAGTTATGAAAACGGTGATCTTCCTATTGTCGAAGATGGGCATTTTGATATTGCTTTATATGCAGACTTTTGGAAATCGCGGGAAGGAGAGCTTGAGCAGACAGGTAGCTCGTGGCTATACAAGTCACGGAGTGATGTTGAAGCTGAATACAACGTTCTCAAGCTTCAAAATGAGGAGGAGCCTCTAGAGTGTGTCTACTCTTCCAGATCCATGGTGAAGATTGACGAGATCTTGGTCGAAGTGCCATTTGGTTATGAACAAGTGGACGAAAATGCACTATTAGAGGAGATGTCGTTGCCTGTTAACAAGGCGAAGCAGGTCGTGAAAGGTATTATTGCTACCAGTGACGATGTGTATGATATTGAAAAAGCAGATCAGGTTCTGACGAGACACGGAAATGCTGCTGTTGAAGCCGTCGGTCAACTGGAGCAGGAAAAGTGTATTGTTTACATTCCTCGCGACAAGACTAAAGTCATTCCTGGCCGCAACTACTTGTTTTCGGAGCGGTTCAACAACATTCTTCAGCTTCGGATGGGCCAGAATGCGTTTGAAGAAGCAACCCAGTTTGAGGAGAGTCTTATCTCAGCCATGGACTCGTCTCGAGGTATGATCATGTCACGGGTTGCTCCTGACAGCTCACTCATCTGTATATTGGATCTCATGTGTCATCGCAAGGTGGATTTGGTGCGCGTGAACATGACGACGGGTTCTCTTGTCACTGGATACTTATCGCGTGCCATGGACAAGGGCAAGCTGGACTGTGATATTGTGTTGCGAAGTCCTCACCAAGGTTCAAAGCCCACAACTATTAGTCGACCTGATGTGCCTGTGACATTGGGCAGTGAATGTGAGTACATTTGGTCGAGTGTTAAGAGTACTTTGAATGTGGACATTTGGGAAAAGCTTGTCAAGCGGGTTTTAATGATTGTGGCTCTTCGTCCTGGTATTACCAGCCGAGCTGTTCAATTGCGACTTGATATTGTGCTGACTCTGGATGAGACTCGTCAAGTTCTCGCTTGGCTGTGTGCTCGCGCCTGCTTGAGACGTGGAGAATACGACAGTCACTTCATCCAGCCTCAATGGTATTCTCAGATCTAATTGATAATGTATAATTGTTTGTATTGTTTGTACTTTGGAATTTGGATTATTTATGTATTTTATATTTATAGAGGGACTACTGGATCTTTAGATTCACAGTATATGCGAGCCACTTTAGGCGCATATTTGAATTCGAGGCTCCGAATATCAACTTCTCCTCCATCATGCCATGTCTGGGGATATATCGACACCTGAAAACGGCACAAGTATATCAGAAGGTGGTGACGAGATAACACCGGCCAAAAAACAGTCTTCTGGGTCTTCATGGCAGTCGCGGCGGCGGCTGAAACCGAGATCAGAGCTCAAGCGGGCCAAATCCGACGCCGATAATGAGACGGATTTCTTCAGTATGAAGGGTTCATTCAGCGCATCACCAGATACTGTTATTGCTGAAGAGGTGAATAGCGGGAGTACACAGAAGGATGAGATTGTGGATGAAGACAACGAGGCGACTCAGCTCGATGATTCGACCGAACCAGCGATAGAATCGACGAGACGGGAATCGCCAGAGCAGGTGGAAGCTGTCAAGGTGCCGGATTCTCCAGTCACAGTTATTCATTTGAGCGATGCCGAGGTTATTGAAGATGATTCTGTTGTGGTGATTGATAGTGACGACAATGAGGGTCTTGACGCCGAGATGATCCGTCTCATTGAGCAGAAGAAGCACGAACTGGCTGCTCAGAAGCCGTTCATGGTCGAGGTGTCTATCGATTATGAGATTAGCGACATCAAGGGTGTATACAGCGCCACGGTTCCTAGTATCAGTGAGATGAAGCATCTGAAGACGAGCATTTATGGACATATAAAGGCCGAGACCAACAACCACAGCATAGTCAATCTTGCCGAGAATGGTGCGTTGTTGTTTAATGGTGTTGAAGTCCTAGACTTTTCTACCCCATTCTCATTAAACATCAAGGAGAGCAATCCTGTGATGAAGCTGGAATTGTTGACTCGCGATGCGTATTTGCGACGAAAGAGAGGCCTTGTTGATGAAGACGAAGAGAACTTTGTTGATGACAGCCAACAAGCTATAAAGAGCCACAAGACAGATGACATGGCAAATGCTTCGTCGGCGGCTCCTGAAGAGCCTGAAGACGATTATTTCCGTGTCGCCATGTGCGGTAAGGATGGTGTTTCCATCACTGTGAGAGTCAATCCGCAAACAGTCATTTCAAAACTCATTGAATATTACCGCGGTAAGATGAACATTTCAAAGGATGTAAACATTCGGCTTGAATTCGATCAGGATGAACTTGATCCTAATGGGACTGTTGGTGATACGGAGCTTGAAGAAGACTATACAATTGACGTTTTTTTGTGACCACGGCCCAGAAATTACTCTACAGTGATGCATGAAGCACCAGGATCTACGACTGTGATACATGAATGACCAGGAATTGACCAGACACTGAAGTGATACATGTAGCACCAGAAATTGATCAAGGATCTACAGTGATACATGGAGCACCACAAATTGACCAAAGACACTCCAGTGATATAATGAATCACCAGGAACTGACCAACGACACTGAAATGATACATGAATCACCAGTAATTGATCAAAGACACTTCAGTAATACATGAATCATCACGAATTGACGGGCAACAGTTCAATGATACATGAATCACCAGAATTACAGAGTGATAAATGAATCATCTATGAATGAGACACGATAGCTAATATGAACTAATAATAATCTATATTCCCCATTAACTTGAACTCCTCATTAAGTCCTCATTAAGTACTCATTCATCCTCTTACAGCTCCCTATGTCGGGTAAGGAACTTTCTATATACCGCGAACTTCCTTCATGTCATCTACTTTACCTCAGCAATGCGGATCCTCAGGAACTGGTTAACTTTACTGCTGGTTACGGTAACATGTGTCAATGCACTGGAAGGAGAAGATGACACAGTGATCATTGAAGCAGCAGAGGATACGGAGATAGAACCGCAGACTCTTAGTTATCCTCTTATATTTGGATCCTACAGAGAGTAAGTAAGATGAAAGAAAGCCAGACAGGACGGTTCTAATACAAGGGTGGGTCATGTTCATAAAGATATTGAAGAGCTGAGGAAGCAACGAGATGGAGGATTCACAAATACCGACGAGGTCAAGAAGATCATGGCTCGTTGGCTGGCTGGATGTCCAGCTGATGTATACGTGATTGTGGATCAACCGGGTCTCCGAGTATCTGATTTCCAACAATTGGTCACCAGATACCGAGATATCACATTATGGGAGGAGCTACGACGGTTCATGTCTCGAGGTGCTACCATTGGCTCGTTCCCAAGGTTATCTGAACCTCTTGATCTCGAGCGACTTGAAAATGCTTTGAGAAAGCAATGTCGAGCTGTGCCACTTGTAACTGATCTTGAAGGTGAGTTGAACACTACAACGCTCTTTACCGCTTTATTGCTAACTCAGGTGACGAACCTATTGGCACATATGTTGATTCGAAACCTCGAGTCATCCGAATCAACTTTGACCAACTTCCAGAAGACGAGTATCAACGGTTTATGAAGCTACAGGAGAATGATGCCAAGATCATAGACGTTGTTAAGCGGACTCCAAGTCCCTTTTATGCTGTTATTTATACGTCACAAACTGGTGAACCGTTTGGCGATGGAGAAGAGTTCAACCAACAAAAACATGTCGACATTTTCGCTGACATTGTACGCCAGAAACGCGATCCACGAAACCGTGACACTTGGAAACAACATGAAGAGCGTCAACACAAAACCGAGATTGATGATTCTCCTATCTCTGCACTTCCTCCATTGGCAGAGTATCAACGCATGCAGCAAAAGAAGTCCCCGAGCAGCAACCCATCGCAATTAGGTCCTTGGTGGGCTTATATCGACCGGATCTTGACTCCTGATTCTCTGCTTACGCTATTTGCAGCCAACTGTGCCATTTTTGTCATTTACATAGGATTCAAAATCCTTTCGATGCTGAGAAAGTACATTGCTGAAACGACAAGTGCTGCTGTTGTTTCTCCAAGTGTCTCTACAACACCAGTAAAGACATGAAAATCAATATTCCATCAATGCATTCACCCCATCAAATTCATTATCCTACAATATTTTTTTTCTCAGTCACAATTGGTCTTCTTGACAGATTTGGTCTCTTGCTCATCATCATGGCTCCTGGACAGTTAGCCGGACCCTGACCCTGATCTATAATATATACTTAAGAACCAAAAAGTCCAAACTTTAAGACCAAGCTGCCAAAATGTCGAGCCGAAGAGCTGCTACACCGCGATTATCAGCTCTACGGGCGCGGACTCCATATGACCGTCCTGGAGCGCGAAATGAGGCGTCACCCAACAACTTTGGTGTAAGTTATTTGTAGTCAATGGGATCTAGGACTAACCCCACAAAAGTCTCCGCGTGGAATCTTATCGAGAGTGAAGGAGTTTCTGACGCCATCTAAGCGTCTTTTTTCCCAAGAGTCGGAAGAAAACGACCATCAGCAAGACTCGGATGCGAATCAAGCTTCTGAAGAACAGGTCAACACCCCTGTGAACGTGTTTAGGTATCCTGCTCCATCATCGGGTAGATCCCCCCTCGGCAGCGCTCTGAGCCCCAATGAACGACTTGTCGAATTCTTCAAGGCCAAGGGAGATAAACCACTTTCGGAGATGGAAGTCGAGGGCGTTTTGTCACTTATCAAACAGGCAGGAGGTCCAGACGGCCTACCTGAAACGGTTCAACGCGATGATGATTCAGATATGAGCATGATGATGGACGATTCTCCTCTAGTAAGATCAAGCTCCGTGGAGTCCTCGAACCATTCAGACATGCAGGCGGACCCTCCGATCCCGAGTCGACTATTTAACACGCCTGTGCGCATGTCTTCGCGGTCCGAAGGCGCTGCGACTCCTTATACTCCGCTTTATACGCCAGGTTCAGCTACGAATCGCACCTCGCTCGCTGGTTCCTCACACACCAGAAAACGGATCTCGCGGTCACCTCTGCATTATGGCGAGATTCCTACTCCCTACCGTCCGTCTCGAAGCCATGTGTCTTCGCCAATGTCTGTGAGTTCGCGCGAACCTACTCCAGAGTTGTCAACACCAGTTGACAAGAAGGCGCGCACGTCTTCTGAAACAGACCCCAGTCCGTCTGGTGAGGACAACAACAAGCCGATGAGTCAGACTGCTTCTGCATTGCTATCTATCCTTGGACCTTCTGAGCCAGAAACTGATATGACGCCCGACACATTGAAGCAGGTCGAGGAATACGTGAACCCATACGCAGCGCGGTCGCACAGAGCCACGCCGTCTCGCCGGTCACAGCCTGCATCTACTTCTGTTTCACCAGTACCGTCTCCATCTATCGCCAACTCAACTGTCAAGACTCTAGAAGTAACGCGACCTAAAACCCAAGAGGAGACAACCAGCACTACTGGTGCCGCGGCTGCCCATAAATACAAGCCAGTCAAGTCTTCCAGCTTGCGTGAATCGGTTGTGCTGAGTCCTGAACAACCCAGTAAATCTCCTTCCAACCTGTTCAAATTCTCGCCGGCCATTTCTTCATTCAGCGACAAACAGCCGTCCATGTTCTCACCCATGGAGCGTACTGTTCAGCAGCCAGATATGCTATCGCCGTCTAAACCACTTACACATGCACGGCCCAAGAGTGACGGTGCTTCTATCAAGCCCATTCAACCTGTGAGCCTGTTCTCAGGCAAACCAAGTACTGACGAGACACTCACAACGACAAAGACACAACCATTGTTTGTGCAACCACCATCAGATGTCAAAAAGCCCGAGAAAGTGGAACCAACTACAACTACTACCAATCCTGCTTTCTCGTTTGCAAGTAAAGCAGCTCCTTCCGTTGACACGACTCCAGCTGTTAAAGCCTCGTCTGTGCCATTGGCTGCTCCCAAGGCCGTCATTGCAACAGAGACCAAGTCGCTTCCTGCATTCATCTTCCCCGAAGTGCCCAAAACAACTGAAATCCCACAACCAGCCGAACCTGGTGAACTTGCCCGTCTAAAGCTCCTCTTTCACTTTTGAGACCAGTCCATACGGGTCCAGGGTAAGGGTATATCCAGATAACTGATAGTCGTCCCTTCGTATAACTTAACTGAACTTAAATCTTTCCACCGATACCACAATGGGTAAACAAGACTCTGTGCTACTAGTTGGAGGTTGCGGATTTCTGGGTCTGCATCTCATTGAGCAGTTCTGGGTCAAGTCTCCAAGACCCGAGATCCATGTGTTTGATGTACGTTCTCTGCCTCCAGTTCCTGCCAAGTTTTATACGTTCGACCCCAACCAGATCAAGGTGCACGTTGGTGATCTGACAAAGCCTGAAGATGTCACTGCTGCCATTGAAAAGAGTAACCCGACAGTAATTGTACACTCAGCATCACCAGTACACGGCCTCGGTGCTGCATTGTACCACAAGGTCAATGTTGAAGGTACGCGAAATCTCATTGAGTGTGCCAAGAAGCTAAAGGTTCCGGCTGTCGTGTACACTTCGTCGGCCGGTGTATTGTTCAACGGAGAAGATGTCTACAATGCTGATGAGACATATCCGTTCCCAGAGAAGCCAATGGACGCGTACAATTTGACGAAGCAGCTTGGTGAGGAGTTGGTGCTGAAGGCCGATGCTCCTGGCTTCAGAACCGCAGCTATACGACCTGCCGGTATTTTCGGCCCTGGAGACCGCCAGCTAGTTCCTGGATTGCGTGGTATGGGACAGCGAAACCAGCATCGTATCCAACTTGGCGATAACATGAACCTGTTTGATGTCACGTATGTTGGAAACGTCGCTTACTCTCATGTGCTGGCCGCAGAGAAACTTCTCGACACGTCCACGGCCGATTCGGTTGGTGGTGAGTGTTTCCTTATCACAAACGATGCTCCTATCTACTTTTGGTCTCTAGGACGGGTCATTTGGCAGCAAGATGGTAAAGTCGAGCCCAATCCATGGGTCATCCCGCGTAATGTTGGTGTGGCCATTGGTTACGTTTCCCAGTTTATTTCCAAGCTTCTTGGACGTGAGCCTGGTCTAACGGCTTTTAGAGTCCGAACAACTTGTGCTGTGCGTTACTACAATATCACCAAAGCAAAGACTATCTTGGGATACAAGCCTCAAGTCGGCCTTGAGGAAGGTATCAAGCTTACTTTGGCCTATATGGACGATGAAGCTCAAAAATGATCTAAATGGACACTGAAGCTCATAAAATGATCTAGATGGACAATGAAGATAAAAAAAGACCATTGTTTGACGTTGTGACTGGATACAAAGATCAATTGGAATAGCCCAATGCAAAAAACATGTCGTGAACAGCTGAAAAAGATACTCAACTCAACCAGACTGTCGTCTACAATGTGTACTTGAAAAATAAAGTTATATTTGAGTTAAAACATCCAATTGACAAGAGCCCTCATGCCCCAGACAACTTTTACGCGACAACCGTGAACAAAGCAGCAACTACAATGGTAGCACACACTTTGACACATAGTGACATTTGTGTGCCCGTTGCACGAACTGCAGAAGACTGTGCAAGCTTCTGCTTCACCACCGTGTTGCCACTAGAAGTAGGTGCGACTTTCAGAGTGCCGGTACTTGAAGCTGTGCCAGTCCACAGACCAGCACGACCAGACGAACTTGTCTGCTGGATAATAGCAGAGCTCTTGAGTCTCTTTTCGTGTCTTTCTGAAGACAATCGAGACTTGATGATCCGTAGCTGTTCTTCCTCACGTCTCAGGCTCTCCTCAGCCTCGGAATTCTCAATAGCTTCCTCATTCTCTCCAGCTTGATGTTCCTTTGGAGATGAAGTCACCGTTGGCATAACAGTCGTTGTTGACACGACTTCCACTTGACATGGAGTCAAAAGAACAGACTCAAGTCTGGCCTCTCCAGCGTCCTGTCGATGTACATCTTTGCTGTCTTCAGGAGTTTCGTCAACAGAACCTGTACTCAGTGGTTCAGAGAATGAAGGCACTTCTGCAACCAACAGGTTCGTATTGTCATCACCAGTGAAGCTTTCTGGACTAATCACAGCAGTATCCTCCTCAGGTGCTGGCGCTTCAACAGCAGCAGCAGCAGCAGAGGAACCTGGAATTGCCATAGCTCCAACTGTATTGTCAGGATCTTCAACACTCATAGCCCCCACCCAAGAAAACCTGTCACGAATCCGCTGCAGCATTCCACCATTGCGGGTCTCATCCTCCTCCTCTTCTTCAACAGCCTCAGGATACATTCTGCGATACGAAAGGGGATCATCAACATCACCAAACTCATCAAATCGATGACCTGGCTCAGCTACTCGGTAACCGTATGGTTCCTGGGGTGGCCAAGAGTTGTCAATAGGGTAGCCTGGTCGACCAATATACCGAACAGCACCTCGACCTGGCCCGTAAACCTCAGGATACTCGGGGCGATAAAGTACGGGAGGAGGGCCAAGAGCAGGTGGAGGCCTTCGCAAATGAGGTCGATCTTCGACATACTCAACGGGACCAGAACCATCACTACCCTCGGACAATCGCTCTTCAGGGTAGTAGTAGCGACCCGAAGGAGGAGCTTCGTCCTCTGCGTAGTAATCGACGGGACGAGCAAGCTCATCCCAATTGGCACCTCGTGATGGCATGAAGTTCCTAGTATACCGGGGTTCGTCATAGTCTGAAACTAGTGGAGGCATGCTAAGGTATCGCCGGCCACCCTCAGACGCAGACCCCATATATATATCAGTGTTCTCGTCTCGAAAGTTTGGCGCAAACCCCTGCATAGGACCAACATCGTAGAGAGGGCGTGGATCATAGACACCTAGCTGTGGGTCATCGTAGAGATCAGCTTCTCCGTAAGTAAAAGGGACTCGGTCAAAGTAAGTGTCCTGATCATCAAAACCGTTACCGTAGGCATTGTGGCCAACGTCAGCATAGTCGAGGTACTGACTGTCACGGTCAGCATTATGAGGGGAAACCACTGTATCAAACAAAAAAGGTGATGTAACTGCATCATCGCGGTGCTGATACGGAGTATCACCATCAAAGCGCACCACAGCGGCCGGTTCGATTGTCAGGTTATTGTTTCCATCAACAGGACAATTCTCAGGGGGTGAATTCAACTCAAAGAAGCGCAACAGATAATCTATACCGCCATTCTCACATTCAGCTAGGCAGCTTTCATGAGCGCTTTGCAGGGCAATACAACGACAATCGGATCCATCTCCACAAGCGGAGAACTTTTGCTTGAACAATTCGAGACACGCCCTATTTTCAGAACTGGGATTACACTCTGTGTCTGCAATTGCACAGCTCGCCGAAGCAATGACGAATCCAAGAGACACTAACGAAGAATATCGCGCTTTCATCTTGTAGAACAACGTAAAGTGAAGACTGAGTTCAGGATTCCGAGGATGCACACAGAGATATATGAGGCCCGCGTGCATCATTATGCTCGCATAATAAACAGGAATCATCCGCTCACTGGACACAATCAGATGGTCCCCGACATCACGAACCATAAGTTGGGGCTGTGGCTTAAGAGATCACTCAGATCTAGTAGATCCAGCACGTTGATGTCTTGCAAAAGTGAATCGCTCTCCAAGTGGGGCCACGACTGGTCAGGTGTCTGTGTGCTCTCAACTTTGTGGATGAGCTACATACAAAGTTTGGTAGATGTTGCAGCAAGCCACCATTTCGACCGCATGGAGTTTAGGATAGGATAGTCACAAGCTTGTCAAAATTTAAGCGATTTGTCGGCGACTTGTCGACAAGAAGCTCAATATAAAGAAGAACACACGCATGTAGAAGGGTGTGGACGACGAGTAGATGCTCAACTCACAGTGCTCAGTGTTAGGATATGGAGACAAGCTGTCCGAGCAAGATCAAGAAAGCAAGGAGAAGGCTGTTCAAAGGATAATGATGATACCTGGCATCGCAGTACAAGAAGTAAGCAGTACTGCTGAGACAGTTGAAGCAAAGAATTCATGTCTTCTGCAATAGGACGTGGAATTCGCAGGTTCAAGATATCGCTGGCCAATGCTAACAAGCGACAGTGGCTGAATAGAGCAGACGACAATCCACGAATATCCGAAACAGCATCAGAGTAGCGACACCCAGCCAGCATCATGCTGTTAAGAAGCAATGGGGGAATCCGGTCAAAGTCGTTGATGATGGAATGATCAACAACAGGGTACAGAGAGTACAAGATTTTGAAGTAGAGCGACACAAAGCTCTTTTGCAGACTCCGGCTCTTGACTACATTATAAGGAACCACCTGACTGCTGACAAAACGCGAAAGCAAGCTATCAACATGTCTATACCTTCCAGTTCTCCAAGGATGATATAGTCCAAAATTGTCTCCGTCACAACACAGCATCACATCTTTAGAGAGTAGAGCTGCTAGTGGCTGTGAAGCACATACAAACTGTAGGCTCATCTCTGTTTGCGACTCACTCCGTTTAGCAATGCGCTCATATACATCTTGACTTGTCCACTCACTCAATTGTGACTCAGCTACTGGACTGCTGGTGGTTTGTGGTGACCATACACACTGAGAGCCGGCTGAAAGACAATTGCTACAGGCCGAGGATCGTAAGTTATTACACCTGATGCGACGCGCTCTACATCTCTTACAAGCTCTTAAGGCACGTTACGTTAGTTGTGGACCAATTACTGATAGACACAAACACACCTTACGACGTGTCGCCTCTTGCTCAAATACAAAGTTCATTCCCCCGGCTATTGAGTGTATTGAAAGATGACAGGTTTTACAGATTGGGCACATTGACTGCATACTGCTGCATCTGTATGTAGGTACGGACGGGATGCTCAAATAGGAAGGTCCTCGCCCTGATCCTATATAGGTATTCCGTCCGTTTGAAATGTGGGGGAACAAGTCACGTTAAAATGTATATAAAGTAGAGTAAAGGTCATTTTAACTTAGTATTCTAACTTTCGTTAGTATTATTCAACAATTACACAAATCATGGAGACAAAAGTGCGTCGAGAAGGTGATATTTCGTCTGTGTTTGCTTCTTTGGCTGGTGAAGCTGCTAAACCATTACCAGAACGTTTTGCTGAGCTCAAAAAGCAGATTGTCAAGGATCCAGCTAGAGTCCGTGACAGTTGGATTCGACTTAAAAAGTCTCTTCAACACGAAATTGATGACATTGCAAACAGAGGAAGTGCCGTTATTGCATCCGTCGATGTCAGCGAGCTCGCAACTCTGGCCGACTCCAAGCGAGCAGAGATACTTGAACGCGGTTGCCTTATTGTACGCAATGTTTTCAGTCGTGAAGAAGCGCGAGGATTTAAAGAAGATGAAGAAGCTTATATTCGCAAAAATCCGACAACAAAAGGATTTCCAGCTGTTGATCCTGTCGTTTATGAGCTCTACTGGTCGGAACCACAAGTCACGGCCAGAGCAGATCCTCGTCTGACCAAAGTCATGAATTTCGTTAATTCATTGTGGCATGCTGATGACGGAACTATGGTGGATCTCTCCAAGAACGTTACGTATGCTGATAGGCTGCGTATCAGACAACCGGGAGATACCCAATTTACTCTGGGTCCTCATATTGATGGTGGTTCTTTGGAGCGCTGGGAAAATGACGAGTATCGCGCATGCTACAATGCCATTTGGAACGGAGACTGGGAAAAATATGATGCATACGATGCTACTCACAGGGTCACTGCTCGTATGGATATGTATGAATCTGCTGGGTTCTGCAGTATTTTCCGCAGCTTCCAGGGATGGGTATCGCTTTCCGACGTTGAATCGGGTCATGGCTCCATCAGATTTGCGCCTCTTGTGCGACAAGTAACAGCATACTTATTGCTACGACCCTTTTTCAACGAAAACGATGAAATTGATCTTGACAGTACTGTATTTCATGGAGCTCTTCCAGGCCGGGGTCACGAGGTTACCGACAAGCTGCATCCAGATCTTGAGCTTGATCATCTCATGATCGGTCTTCCAAAGATCCATCCCGGAGATGCGGTATTTTGGCATTGTGATCTTATCCATTCTGTTGATGCCGTCCACAAAGGAACTACTGACTCGTCTGTCTTCTACATTCCAGCAGCTCCACTGTGCCCTCTGAATGCTCGCTATGTAGCTGCTCAGAGGGAATCTTTCCTTAGAGGCGCTCCACCGCCTGACTTTCCCGGTTATCCAAATGCTGTTGGTGAGTCCAACCATGAAGGAAGGGCTAACCAGGACGTGATCCGTGCTGTAGGAGGGCACGATGCACTTTGCAGTATGGGACTTGAAAAGTTCTCGATTTCGCCAGAACACGCTCTCTACGGGCAAGTGAACCAGATACTTGGATTTAACTAACCTGCTGATCATATATAATCCTGGGAAACATCGAATTCCATACTCGAGGTCTCTGCGGCCTCCTTGGCCTCCTTTCGCTTTCTATCCACATGATCCAGATGAAGCGCTACCAATGACAGAACAAATCCCACAAAAGCTAGGACTGCCGTATAGGAGAACCCGACCAAGTATCGAGGCATATCCGTAGCGCTCCAAGTAAGGATAGGAACCCAGGCATTTGTCACATAGGCAAGGTTATTGGTAAGAGTGACCACGATCATCCGCTTTTCGTTGTCGCTGACAAGAAGACGATTGACCCATGAGAAAATCATAGGCTGGCCCCAACCGGTTGGAATGCCGACGAGGAAGTAGCTGAACCAATGAAGACCATTCGGGATATTCCATATAGCAAGGAAGATACAACCGAGACATTGCAGAAAGAAGTACAAGAGCACAAACGGCCAATTCAAGCCATTCAGGTAGTCCGACCACCATGCAAACAACAAAGTGAATCCAATGGAGGCTCCATTAACTGCTGTTGGGTAAACATTGTACTGAGTTGGTGTATAACCTCTCGTTTTCAGCCAATCTTGGAATGTTGGTTGTGTTGAAGAGTTGCACGAGTTATTGTAGGCCAGGAAAATGAGGGGAAACAGAAAAACGTGCCAACTGCTGAAGGCGGCCTTCAATGACTTCATCGTCAACTTCTTCCTTTTGCCAGCTCCAAACCTTTGAGCACGAAGAAGAGCTATATCCTTATCTCTCTGTGAAAAGTACCACGACGTAGTTGTCTCCGGAGTGTTTGGGTTTGCAATCATCGTATAGGCAGCAATAGGCAATGAGATGACACCATCCAACACAAACAGCCATTTGTAGGGCTTGAGTTTCTTGTGTGAGAGGCCAGACAGAATAGCAGCTTGAAGGTATCCGCTAACCATGCTTGCTGCGACGCCGGAAGTTGCAAAAAGAGATGCTCGTTTGGTAAGCTCATCTCGGTCGTACCAATTAGCCAACAAGATCTCAACACCAGGAAAAAACCCGGCCTCGGTCAGACCCAAGAAAAACCTGATAGCGTACATCTTTTGATAAGTATCGCAAGTTACAGTGAGAAATGTTAAAATAGTCCACACCACCTCGAGTCCTCCCAGGTAATATCGAGCTGGAACTCGATGAAGGATAATTGTTGATGGAACTTGACCAAGAATATATCCTACAGTCCACATAGATTGCATGTAGTTGAACTGGCGACCATCCATGTGCAAATCTTCCTTCATACCATTGATGTAGGCAGTACTGACATTGTTGAGATTCAAAGTCTTGATGAAGTAGCCTAACATAATTGAAGATAGGAAAAAGGCATCCAGTTTGAAGAGAAACGCCTGTTCATCTTTGCTCTTGTTGCTCGAGTCCCAGGCAAACTTGACAATTCTGCGAAACAAATTATCTGCTGTCTTGACTTGGAGGTCTTCGGCACCACTGGGTTCTGAACTCACAGAATCCACCTCAGCGGGGACCTGAGATGGCTTGATACTGCTGTAAGCCATTGTAGAGAAACATGAGGTTCTAAACATGCTCCTAAAACAGGCCATAAATAGCTTGTTGTAGGATCCAAAGCACGTAATTTTGAATTTGTAAAGAATGATTTTACAGACCCCTGAAATCTGCTCTAGTCTGCGTGCTTATCAGCTGTCAATGGTGCCAAAGTTGCATAAGACGTGCTCATCTGCAAGAGATCTGCAAGAGTTGAGCACGTCATAAAGCAGTCAAGATAAAGGCCCTGGTCAATCAACCAATTACAGACTAGAATATATCCCTGACTGGAGATGCTATTAGTCAGTAATTGCGGAGATAGACGAGACCGGGGGTCAAATTTAGCTTTCAGTTATGGCTAAACTCCGCAAACGGCATATGACGACAGTGCATATGCATGTTGCGCGATGCAGTCACAAATGTGTGGGGAATATATAAAACGGGTGCCGGTAAGTTGGTAACTCATCATTATCAATTGACTCTCATCATGTCCCCTTCTGCTGAAATTGCCAAACCTGGCGTTGATGACCTTGAAGCGGGGTTTAAGAACAAGCTTCAGCTAAACAAAGATTACTCAAGCATCTTACCCGAGCCTACAGTGGCTCGCTACCAGCGTCATGACGTAGACATCTCTCACGGGTACCCTGAGAAGCCTAAGGAGTTCCCTATTTACTTGGATGAGGCCGTCAAGGTACGATCTGAGGACCGACCGCACGTAGAGCGAGGAGCAAAGGCTGATAAAGACAAGAAAGCCTTGTTCGGAGCTGCGGAGAAGGTCATTCATCTCACAAAGCATATTGGCACGGAGATTGTTGGACTACAGCTGGCTGACCTTAATGACCAGCAGCGCGATGAACTGGCGTTGTTGATTGCTGAGCGTGTAGTAGTATTCTTTCGCGACCAGGATCTATCTCCTGCCAAACAGCTCGAGCTCGGTAAATACTTTGGCGAACCTGAGGTCCATCCGCTCGTTCCACATGTCCCCGGACTTCCTGGAATCACGGTTCTGTGGCCTCAACATATTGAAGCTGTTAATGGCAAGGCATCTTTCAAGAAGCCTTTAGGAACGGCCTTTTGGCACACCGACTTGACCCATGAGTACCAACCAGCTGGAATCACGCATCTTCATAATGATACAATCCCTCAGGTAGGTGGAGATACACTGTGGGTTTCGGGATACGGAGCGTACGACAAGCTGTCGCCTGCTCTTCAAGAGTTCCTCGATGGAAAGACAGCCATTTATCGTTCTGCTCATGGGTACATTGATCGGGATGATCCGCTCCAGGGTCTCAAGCATATTGAACGTGAGCACCCGCTGGTACGCACACATCCTGCCACTGGCTGGAAAGCTCTGTTTGTGAACCGACGCTACACCAAGAGAATTGTAGGTTTGGAACCAGCAGAGTCTGATGCCATTTTGAATCTGCTGTTTGACACTTACGAGAAAAATCTCGATATCCAAGTTCGATTCAAATGGCAGCCCACCAAGCCAGGACTTGGAACCTCGGCTCTATGGGATAATCGGATCAGTCAACATTTTGCAGTGTGGGATTACGAAGGCACCGAGCCTCGTCATGGAACACGAGTGACATCTCTCGCCGAGAAGCCATATTTTGACCCCAAGTCCAAGTCGCAGCGCCAGGCCCTTGGATTGCCATTGTAAGTTGGTTAAAGCAAAGTTAAGTTTAAGTTGAAGAAAGTATGTGATCAATAAGAATAGCCATATATAAAGCGTATTAGGCAGCAAATGCGCACCTAGCGAGTTCTTTGTTCCACCGTTGATATATGGGGAAGATCAAGTAGAATTTGACGGTTCATAATAATTATTAACATTTATTAGTACTGCGTAACGATTAGAACATGGAGAAACTGAGGTTAAAGATGCACCGAGCCGGGAAGTATGAGCATTAACAGGAAGCTGGCATGGCTTGATACTATACAATGAGCCAGTATAGAGAGACATGGTGATCTGGTCCTTCAAGACATGAATAGTTTGTTCCACGACTATAGCATCAAACATTATTTTTATGAAAATAGTATTAAATGGCTCTGCTGTTCTACTCTTTTGCTATCGGCTGTCAATGCGTACGACGGTCCATGGACCTGCATCTTGCAGATGATGAAGCGCAGAAAAATGACAGTTAACGAAGACTAATCAACCAATTGAAAACTAGAATTTATGCCTACTGGGATCTAATTAGCCAGTTGGTTCGTATAGAATACAACCGGGAACGAATCTGAGCTTTTGAGTTTCGTGTTAGTGTGCATCCGCTATACGGTGACATTATACGACGGAATACGCAGGATATAAGTACTTAAAGGGAGGGTCTCCGCGGAATTGTACACAGGAACTGGGCTTTGTGTTTAAATTAATTGATACTCAGACATGACCCCCTCTGCTGAAGATGCCAAAATTGGCATGAATGACCTTGAAACGCTCTTCAAGAAGAGGCAACTTGGTAAAGACTACTCGAGTCTCCTGCCCGCACCTACGTTGGCCCGCTACGAGCGCTATGGCGTAGATATCTCCAAGGGATATCCTGTCAAGGCCACGGAGTTCCCTATATACTTGGATGAGGGAATAAAATTACGAGCCGAGGACCGCCCGTATATTGAACGAGGTGCCAACGCCGACAAAGAGAAGAAGGCTCTGTTTGGAGCTGCTGAGAAGGTTATCCATCTTACAAAGCATATTGGTACCGAGATTGTTGGACTACAGCTAGCTGACCTTACAGACCAGCAGCGGGATGAACTGGCGTTGTTGATTGCCGAACGTGTGGTGGTATTCTTCCGCGACCAGGACCTGTCTCCAGCCAAACAGCTCGAGCTCGGCAAATACTTTGGTCTACCAGAGGAGCACCCATTCGTTCCACATGTCCCTGGATATCCAGGCCTCACAGCACTGTGGCCTGATCAACTTGAAGCCCAATATATGAAGGGATCCTTCAAGAAACCTTTTCTAACTGCCGTCTGGCACACCGACTTGTCCCATGAGTACCAGCCGGCTGGAATCACACATCTCCACAATGATACGATCCCTGAAGTTGGTGGAGACACGTTGTGGATTTCCGGATACGCAGCTTATGACAAGTTGTCTCCTGCCATGCAGGAGTTCCTAGATGGAAAGACGGCAATGTATCGTTCCAACTTCGGTTTCATTGATCGAAATGCTCCCCTCCAAGGACTTAAACAATTTGAACGTGAACATCCGCTGGTACGCACACATCCTGCTACTGGTTGGAGATCTCTTTTTGTGAACCGCACTTTCACAATGAGAATTGTAGGTTTGGAGCCAGCCGAGTCTGATGCCATTTTGAACATGCTGTTTGACGTTTACGAGAAGAACCTCGATATCCAAGTTCGATTCAACTGGAAGCCCACCAAGCCAGGACTTGGAACATCCGCTCTATGGGATAACCGGATCAGTCAACATTTTGCAGTGTGGGATTACGAAGGCACCGAGCCTCGTCATGGAACCCGAGTGGCATCTCTTGCCGAGAAGCCATATTTTGACCCCAAGTCCAAGTCGCAGCGCCAAGCCCTTGGATTACCGTTATAAACCAAGTAGAAGAATTATCAGATCAGAAAACGATATATGAAGAGAGAAGCCAGTCATAATAGTATTGCAGAGTGTTCGTATGAATCGACAAACAAGATTGGCAAATAGTAACGCCAGCAGTTCAGTTAAATGGAAATTCTGCTGGAACGCTTAATAATAAGTGAGTAGGTTATCGTCCAAGTGATTACTATAATTATTAATCTATATAAAATACCAAATCTATATAAAATGCCAATTGTCGTCGTATATTGACGTTGTGTAGGGAATAAAAAAAGTGAAGTCCACAAGATTCCTTGTCAAGAATATTAGCACTAGGATCATACCATCATACTGCTGTTGGAACTACGGTGAGAGGCCACCTCCGGTGATGGACTTTTTTCTCGTTCATCCTGAGCATCGCCAGCATCCTGGACATCAAATGATTTCTCACTCTTCTGCGTGTCCTCATGTACTGCAGCCTGATGACCTAGAACTCCCGGTTCCTTGCGAACAAATAGTCCAGAAATAACAGCTGCTAGGGCCAAATATGCCATCAACGTGTAGAAGGCATTGTGATAACTTGTGAGGGCTGTTCCGTCACCCAATTCACTGGACGAGATTGCAAGGCCCAGTGCAATGCCAATCTGCGAAGCAGTCAACGCTGCACCAGCCACTACTCCCTGGTCTGCCAGTGGAGCCGAGTTACTGACTGCGTTGACAAATGTGGCCAAGAAAAGAGAGCTTCCAAGCCCGGAGAAAATAGTGGCTGGAAATACCTTTTTCCAGTAGCTCTCCTGGTTCACCTGGGATAGAAGTGCAACACCAATCAACTGAAACAAAGGTCCAATTGTAACGGTGATGCGTGTTGGCACTTTTCCATACATAGCACCAGTAATAATACAAAAGATGGCGAAAGAAACACCGATAGGAATCATTTCAACAGCTGCACCAATTGGAGACTTTCCGCGAAGCACCAACAACTGGTTGGCAAGAGCAAACAGTGTCACATAAAAGGAAGCAGTGTTCAGTCCAGCGCTGGCAGCAATAGGAATAAGGTTGACGTAGTTCCAGGCACGAACAGGCACAAGAGGTTCAATGTGTAAGACTTGCGAGGCGATTCGCAGCTCGTAGACAAAAAAGGCGATAATAAACAAGCCGCCAATAACAATCGGAGCAATTACGCGAGCCGACCTCCAACGGCCTGGTGCAGATGTGAACCCAAAAACCAGCAGGATAATACCAATGACAATTAAAACAGTGCCAGGGATATCAAGTTTCTTGAGACCAGCCAAGTTATGCGGGGTATCTTCAACAACGAAGTAGATACAAATCATAAACATGGCAGCCATTCCAAAAGAGACAAACATAAGACCTCTGTATCCAATGGATGTTTCTGCAAATCCACCACCGACTATTACACCAACAATTCCGCCCATAGCAGCTGCTGATCCAACAATAGAGAAAGCAATTGCCTGAGCACGGCCCTTGAATGTATGAGCAACAAGAGCAAACGAACTGGGGAAAGTCAGAGCAGCACCGATTCCTTGAATGGCACGAATGACAAACACAGCAATGATATTCTCAATGACACCGTTTAGCAGTGAGGTGAGAGCAAAGATCCCCGTTCCAATCATGAATGAAGTGCGATGGCCAATGATATCGCCTAGACGGCCTGCCAGTAGAATGAAAGAGCCAAATGTTAGAGCGTAGGCTGACAAAATCCAACTCGCCTCATCCAGGGCCACATTATATTTTGCAGAAATAAAAGGTGTGCTGAAAATAAGACCCGTGACATTAAGAATATCGAGAATCTGTGCACCGGAGAAAACAAGCACAGAGACGTTTTTGGCTTTTTTACGAAAGCGTTGAAGCCCTGTGAGTTGTGAATCAGGAGACACTTGAGTATCAATTTCTTGCACCATGATGAGAGTGGTAATTAAACAATCTGACGTTTCTCAAGATGAGCAGTATCCCATTTTTATATGTGATCATAGCTTCGACCATAATAGAGCTAAAACTCCGCAGGTAGAACTCCGCAGGTAGCCCGACACCTGACGGAGAAACTTAGGGAGAGAAAAAGTGATGGAGTCCATAGTAGAAATTGTCTGGTGGAGTTTGTGGGATCCTCTTATGACATTAGAGAAAGTCCGCACCGATCCTCGTCCTCTGAGCTTGGCAAAATGAACTCCACTGACAATCACCATACAGTCTGTACCTTATCCAACGGCAGTTGAACCTGGAGAAGTACAGGCATTGACGGTACGCATTTACAAATTGCGTGTATTGAATAGTTCACGTAACTGGTGTACAATCTGGACGCTGCTAGCGGAGGATCAAGAGCCGCACGAAGTCCGCAACGGAGATGACTCTCCGCAAAAGAAGCTCCTAGTTATAGTATTGCCATGAATGAATGGTAAACTCCGCTCGGATCATTGTCGGTCCGAGTAGTAGAAGGTCGGTGCGAGTGCTTGTTTAGGCGGATTACTAATGATCAATGCTCCATTATACCTTTGTGGTGCATTTTCATCCACAAAGATGACGTTCACTATTAGTAACAGCCGGGGCGGCGAACGTAGCTCATTCACCGCGCAAGCGATCTTGTGCAGAATGTATTGCTTCAAAGCGTAGGTGAGACCGGGAATCACCGGCTTTTTCGCGATGCTCGAAACGCGGATTTGCAGGCGTTTACTCCTACAAGTAAAGGAGCCATTCGACGAGTGACGGAAGCTACTTCGCCAGATGATGCCAAAATCGACGATTCACTTTTACAAGCACCAGATCCAGGCCTTCTTCCTGGACTCCTTCAAGATTCGAGGATTGGTCCTCAACTAACCATCAACGAAATCAGTGGTCGTGACCTCTTCAACGTTAATGTGTTATCCGAATCACCTGCAGCTAGCAGCAGCATCAATAGTCCTCAGATAACTCCGGGTAGAGGCGGCTCACTAATCCCCACTGGTATCGTGTCGCACACCCACCTTATACAATGGTCGATAGTTGGCAAGCTTAAATACTTCACACTGGCACTGCGAGAAATGGCTCCAAAGGCGCTGAGTATGCCAAATGACTACCAACTAAACTTTGCTCGCTTACGGCAATACCCACGAATCTTTTTACGTCGGTCAAGATGTCCATTTATTCACCACCGGTTTTATACCCAGACGCTTGCACCAGTGTTACAGACTACTCTGGCTGTATGTTCATTACTCGAGATAAGTCAGACAGCGTTGGGTAGCTGTGCTTTCCAGCAACTGGCGGCAATAGAAAAAGCCTTGTGTCTCAATTGTCTTTGGATTTTGGCGAGTCCGACACACTGTACGACAGCTTGGCACGGACACAGGCCTTGATGTTGATACTGTGTCTGCGTCTACTGAGTGAAGATATCCGTCAGACATCGCTAGGTGAGCGTATGCTGTCCCGGTTATGGATGAACGTCGAGAATCTCACACAATGGTATCTGGTACGGATTGATTTCAATACAGCAGATACTCCGGAAAAGCAATGGGAAATTGGATTGTCGAGGAAACATTACACCCGCACCCGCACTATTCTTGCCGCGGTGCTGGTCCAGTGTCAATATCTAATGGAACGGTATGGGCTGGTCATGGCCTATTAGTGTGAGAATGTACATATGGCTTTGTCACACGATATGTGGTGTGCCAACAGTCTAGACAATTGGCTTATGGCGAAGCAGCACTTCCGCGCTCCACAGTGGAGCACGAGTCCGTTGGAGGCCTTCACACATTCAAAATCTCCAAGAGTTGGATTTTGATGGCATTTTGTGAATCCTCTCAGTGCTTGGTGTTCGAGCTGTCGAGGAAAAATTACAATGCGAGTTACGCAGTCATTGCAGTTTTCGTGAACTCGATGAGGATCATTAAACTTGGTCGCCTCAGGACCCGTAATTAATTTATCATGGGGGTTCCCCACAAATACAAAACTTAACAGTCATTTTTTTCACATTCGGCCGACAGTCACAATCCTGTGACATTCCTGTAATAATTAGGACCCGGTAATCGACGCTGTGTAATTTGCTGTGACACATCCGTCACCGTTAAGAGCCGGTAACTAACCTCCTAGAGGAACTGATACCTCGTGCAGGGTCAAAGGGTCGCCACCGAGTATGGCGTTTTTCAAGGGTGCATTCTTAGATGTTTCACATATAAAAAATTGTGGATGCTATTCATTGAAACGAATATAATTGGCCAATTGACTATTACTATTATTTAACAGTTATTGGTTGGAATTGCGGTTGTTAATGTTACTGCCAACTTCACCAATCTTCAAGCTGCTGTTGTGGCTGCTGTGGCGGTGCGAGCTGCACGGCGTTAGGCTTCCATGCAGCAGATCTCATCGTTGAGTCACTGGTCATTCCTAGGGTTCCGGTCTCACCCGATGGGGGACGGATTAGGGGATGTGGGGGGCAAACAAGACAAGGGGGACAATAGCAACAAGCTGTCACAATTACGAGGAAGGAGATGAAATAACAGCATCAACTCGGGTCCGGACCGGAACATCCGAGAAACATAAATAAACCGATTAATCTCCCGCCTAGCCCGGTCATAACCTCACGTTACATACCGGAACATCTTGGAGCATATTGTCACGGCTGAACGCATATTTCCTCATTTGGAAATCGCCTGTTTCCGGAACTGTATCTACCTGAAAAATCTCTGTCTTGGCCCTATATATACTTGTGGTTGACTCTTGAATTCTCTGTCTTCTTCCCGTTTAACTTGGAGGACTGTGTGTGCCAATGGGCCTTGATTCGCCATGATCTTTAAACCGCTGTCCAACCTGTCTCGTACAGCAACGTTGGCCAAGAACCTATGGATCCCATCGTCATCTTCCAACCCACCACAACCTTCACAACCGTCGTTCTTTCTATCGACTCGCCAGCTTGCCCGTCAACAGGCTCAACTGGCTGTTCGAAACTCGACGTTTTTTGACCATAATGGAGACAATGCTTCCAGTAGCTCTACCAGCTCATATGCCAGCGTTTGTGGCTCATCTTCCTTTCATACCATCTCGCCCCTTTCTTCACTCGACGATGAGAAACAACGCGAGATCACCTCGGCCCGCAAGACTCGCCCTCTGATATACGTGTCGACCATTAATCCGAATCGTCCACTGCGCCGTTACTCGACATCTCGTCTCGACTCTGAAGCCGATTCTCCGGCCCCGTGCGACCGCCGCTCCACTTCCCCGGAACTCGAGCCTGTAGCTGCTTTAGCCAACTCTGCAGCCGACGAACCTGTCCAAGATGTTGAAAATGCTATTGAAGATGCCACAGAAGACGAGACCTCTACAGCTAGTCCCGTGTCAAACTCCTCGGAATCGGTCACCTCGGAACCTACGTCTGTTGATTCGGCTGATTCTTCAGTAGCGTCATCTACCGAGACATCAGCAGCATCAGCAGCATCTGCCGACATCTCTACTAAAGCTCCTGAACCTGTCAACCCACTCAATTCGGCTATTGACGAATCATACACGGCAAACGACTTCAGATCCGTCATCCATATTTACCAGTCAGCCCGCAGAAGCCACCAAGTGCCGTCGCTGTCGGCATTCAACCACGTTCTAGAGGCTGTCGATGCTCAGATTTCCGCTTCTGCTGAACCCGCCGATATCTCAGGCCTTTTAGATGTGTACACTGACATGTTAAGCTGCAAGGTGACGCCAGACGTTGAAACTTACAGCCTCTTAATCCACCGCGCACTGGATGCTGCCAAGGAAACACGGGTTCAGTTATCTGCTGCTCACGTCGAACGAGTCACGAAGCGACACAGCAAGTCGACCTTGCTACCATCAGTTGCTTCAGAGATCGATTCGTTGACTGTTGCTGACCTTTACACGGGTCTTGCCATTGATCTCTACGTTGCCAGCAGTGCTGTTCGTCTTCACAACTATGAAGCAGATATCTACGCCAAGCTGCTCCAATCATGTATTGATCTGGGTCGCCTCGATGCTATTGATGTTGTCCTCAAAAACATTAATGCAACGGGTATAGAGTTGCCTGCATCTCTCGTGGCCGTCATGTTGCGAGCCCTTGGTGCCAAGCAAGATCTACATACCGCTGTTGAGCTGTTTAACGCCCATAAGGCTAGCCATGAGGTCGTTGCCAGCATGATTGATGTTTATTTTGAATGCGATGATGCCGCAGGCGGCGTCTCGCTTCTCCAAGCTATGCTGACTAGCCAACCAGATGCCTTTATGGCTTCTAAGAATTTTGGGTCTGTTGTTGTCAGCGTAATTAATGGCTTCGCTAAGCGTGGCCTTGCTGATGATGCTTGGAAATGGATCTACCATGCAGAAAATGACCCCCGAGTAATTGCTCTGTCTCTTGAATCTCTGGCTCCTGTTTTCTCCGGATGCTGCGCCGACCTGTCAACTGAGGCACCCCACCAGTTGTTTGATTTCCTGGCATGCTTGGATTCAGCAAAGTCTTCTCCCATCTTTAATGACATCCGAGCCGATTACGCTATGCTGTGTGTGAGATCCCGCAATGAAGAAGGTCTATACAAGGTTATCAAGGAAACGCATCTTCGCAAGGGAGTTTGGGATGAGACGACTGTGGCTGCTGTTATCGAATACCTCGCCCAAATTGGCGATGTGCAGATGGCAGTTGATGTTCTTCAGATAATGTCGACACGTCTTACTGAATCCCGAGCTGAAGCATCATTCAACGGTCTTGGAAATGACTTGTTTGCTGCTGCTATTCAGTCTTTCAAGAAGTACGATCTGTTGTCACCCCAACTGGGTCTCACCCTTGCTAAATCTCCTTTCATGAATGCCCGTGCCTTTTCCGATGACAGTGCTATTGAGCTTATGGAGAGTATCTGGTCTGCCCGCAGCAACGCTGAGTTTTCTTCTACGATTTTTGCCAGCGACAGATCTGCCATTCTCGATATGCTTCGTTTGCACAATGTATGGATAAAGTCATCTGCCAACGGTAATTCCCTTGGTACCCTTTCGATCCCCACACCTCTCTTGATGAAGATTAAACACCACTATGAGCTTTTTGTTGATGACACTATGAGGTTATCGCTGCCAATCAGCGAGGACCTGGCTATGGATGTCTCCGAGTCACTCAAGCTTCTTGAGAGTAACTCAACGCTTCAACAATGGATCGCTTACACAGCAGCACCACAAACTGTACAGTCACCGCCTGAGGGTTACGCTGATCAGTCATCGGAACAGATCATGGCTTATGCCAGTGTTGACAACGGCCTGTTGCAGTCCTGCAACCTTCTGAAGGACGCTATAGTTCGCGGTGAAGCCATCAATCCCGACTCGATCATCTATGTTCTGGAAGCTGCGGTTCGTGACAAGGCGCCTGTTGTAGTGGAGGATATTTACAGCTTCTGCCGTGAACGACTCCCTCACCCGTCCAGCTCTGCTGATGCGTGGGATAGCTGGTGTAACATTAACCGCTACATTGTTCAAATGTGTTCAGAGCTTGATTTCCCTCTTGCTCACGTTGCTTACATGAGTTTGCTGGAGATGAACTCATGTCCGGATGCCACTGGCTACGGACAGCTTATCTCTAACTGGCCCATGGGAAACAGCAAAGACGAGGCCAGTGATGCGCTACGTCTGTTTGGTGAAGCAAAGAGTATGGGAATCCCACTGAATACGTTTGTTTATAATGTGCTGCTATCCAAGCTGTCCAAGGCGCGCAAGCTGAGGGAAGCCGTGGCATTATTCAACGAGATGGAGATTGCTGGCATTAAGAAGTCGAGTGTTACTTATGGCACCATGATCAGTGCGTGTTGTCGTGCTGGTGACGGCGACTCTGCTGCTGCGTTGTTTGAGGAGATGGAGAACTCGCCTAGTTACGTTGCGCGGGTCGCGCCATTCAACATCATGCTGCAATTCTACGTGCACACGAAGCGGGATCGCGACGCGGCGCTCAAGATGTACGAGAAGCTGCGCGAGTCTGGTGTCACGGCATCATCGCATACATACAAGCTTCTCATTGATATGTACAGCAGCATTGAACCTGTTGACCTTGCTGCTGCAGACAATGTGTTGCTTATGATTAAGCAGGATGGGCAGCGGGTGACGACGCAGCACTTTGCAGCGCTCATGTTTGCCCGGGGGGTGTGTCAGCACGATATTACTGGAGTGGAGGAGTTTTACAGCAAGCTTCTCCAAAAGCGCATCCGTCCTGATAAAGCGATATTCCAGGCACTACTTGAGTCGTATGTCGTCAACGACCGTGTTCGTGATACACCTTTGGTCATTGAGGACATGATGAAGTATGGCGTTGATCTTAATGCGTACATGACCAATATTCTAATCAGAGGCTGGGCTTCGGTGAGTATTCAGAAATCGGTTGGTCTGTTTGACTACATTCTGAGTGCTGATCTGGCCGAGCCATCGTCGTATGAGTCGATGATCCGGGCCTTTATCTTCCATGGAGATTTCACCAGTGCACACAATGTGCTGAATCTAATGCGTACTAATGGATACCCCGAGCCTGTTGTGCAAAAGGTCGAGCATTTTGTTGTTGAACATGCCAATGGTGCTGAGAGTCAAGTTCTTTTGGGAAGCATTTTCCGCCATGATGCTCATCAATTAGGATGGTCTGGACTTGGTGAAGTACGTGCATGAACTTGAAGGTATAAACGTTATGAATCATGAATGAATGATATAATTTACTGGACCTGAGTAGGCAGGAAGTTGGTAGAGTAGAACCAACTTAGCAGGCAGGAAGTTAGAGGAGTAGAACCAACTCAAAGGTTGGAAGTCATAGTGGACACTAACTCAAGGCCGGAAGTCATAGCAGCCACTAACTCAAAGGCTGGAAGTCAAGTAGACATTAACTTAAAGTCACTAACCTAGACACAAACTCGAGGCTAGAAGTCACTATAGGTTCTAACTTAAAGGCTGCGAGTCAGTAGACTCTCACTTAAAGTCACTATCTTAAGACACTAACTCAAAAGCTGGAAGGCTAAGTCACTCACTAGACTTGAACTCAAAAGCTGCAAGTAGAGTACTCAATAGGCTCGTTTAAAGTATTCAACACTAGAGATCCACTCAAACTAACACGGGTCCATTCTCAGATATTTAACCATCTTGAGTCTCGACTCTTTGTCGGTCTCAACTATGGTACACTTCCTATTAAGGTTCATAACACGGCTCACCGATGAGCCGAGAACTCCCCACTTTCTTACCCCGCTTTGATCGTCTGGAGATTTGTATAAATAGCCGTGAGACCGCCTTGAACTTGTTGACAAGTAACTATTCACTGATGAAACCAGCTACTGCGCGCACCGGGTTTTTCCAGTCGTCGCCGAATCTACGACGTAATCAATTCGAGGCTGATGAGGGACTTCAACGTATGCTGGCGGCGTTTGAACCTGCCGATCTGACCGCTGCTAATCGTTCAAATGCTCACAAGGAACTCGTGAAGCTGGGTGATGTCATGGTAAGTGATCATGTCACACATTACGCTGCGGAAGCCGAGAGGAACCTACCATATGTCGTGGAACAAGACACATTTGGCCATACGGTGAACCGACTAGTGACGAGCGAGGGATGGAAGCGACTCAAATGTGTTGCGTTTGAACAGGGAATCGTGTCGTCGGCTTTCGAACGAAAATATGGCGAATATAGTCGGCAACTGATGTTTGCAAAGGTGCTTCTGTTTGCTCAAGGCTCGGCAATGGTAAGCTGTCCTTTGGCTATGACAGATGGATGTGCACGGGTTCTTGAAGTCAATGGATTCGACACCTCTACAAAGCCCGTATATGAGCACCTCATCTCGCGAGATCCGGCCCAGGGATGGACGTCAGGCCAGTGGATGACAGAGCGACCAGGAGGCTCTGATGTCAGCAAATCAGAGACTGTAGCTGTTCAAGACGGCAACAACTACCGGATCAGCGGCTTCAAGTGGTTTTCCAGTGCCACGGATTCGCAAGTGTCGGTGCTACTAGCTCATCGCGTCGATTCCAACGGCAACAGTCTTGACAATGGTCGGTTGTCGTGTTTCCTTGGTTATGTTCAAGAGGACGAGCATGTGAGAATCCACCGTCTCAAACAGAAGTTTGGCACCAAGCCTTTGCCAACAGCGGAACTCGAGCTCACGGGCATGCGTGCACAGCTACTTGGAAAGCCAGGCCAGGGTGTCAAAACTATTGGCACTGTTCTCAACATCACGCGTGTACACAGCGCTACTGCCTCTCTGTCCTACTGGAGTCGCGCTCTTTACGTTGCCAAGGAGTATTCCAAGGTGCGCAAGGTGTTTGGCAATACGCTTTTCCAAGTTCCTGCTCATGTTCGGGTTCTTGCTGAGCAAGAAAGCCTTGTTCGTGGAAGTGGATTTCTCATTTTCTACGGTGCTTCTCTGCTAGGCAAAGAGGAGACGAACAGCTTGTCCAATGACAACGAGAAGGTGCTATTGAGGGTCATTCCTGGCCTGTGCAAGATTCTTGTCTGTAAACGAGCTGTTGCTGGTATCTCCGAGTGTATGGAGGCTCTTGGAGGTGTTGGATATCTTGAGCACGATATCCAGATGGATATTGGCAGGCTGCTACGAGATGCTCAGGTCAATGCTATCTGGGAAGGTACAACGAATGTTCTATGTGATGATGCTGCTCGTCAGCTCAAAAAAGGTTGGACCTCATACAAGCCAGCTATTAGATGGCTTTTTAATGAGCGCTTGACTCCTAAGAAGGCCAACACCGCTTTATTCACCGAGCTCAAGGCTGTTGTTCTGTCCCGCTACACAAAGTGGGAGACTCGCTTCGAGTCGTTGTCTCTCGAGCAGCTGAGACGTGAAGCACGCGTCGCCATAATGGCTCTTGGAGATATCATCACTTCTGGACTTCTTCTTGTTGATGTCAGTAATGGATCCTCACCTCAGGACAAGGCCGCGAATGCCATTGCTACCAGCTGGACTCTCGAGAAACCTATTGACAGCTATTCTACCGATTCTACTGTTGTCTATGGTCAAACAGGTTCTTCCAAGCTTTGAAATCTTGTAAGTACTCAGCCCATGGTCGAACAGGTTCTTCCAAGCTTTGAATCTTGTAAATAGTCCATGATAATGCGGATAATATTAATGGATCATGTCAATGCAATAATAGTTTGTTCCTTTGTAGAAGAGAAGAAAAACCTCATATCAATCGTTTCGGTGAACAAGAAGACAACTCAGTAAAATCAAGTGATGTCGTATCAATGTGGATGTTCGGATATTGACGACGTCGCAAAGACGAATCAGCAAATGTTTGTGTTGACTGTAATGGATGTTTCATGTCATATTCGTGAGCGGGTGAATGTCCGTGTTCACAGTAATGGAGGTTCATCTCATATTCGTGACTCACATTTGCGTTTGAATGTGGATGTTCGTGTATCGACTGTAATGGGGGTTCATCTCATATTCGTGAGTGCATGCTCGGGTTGGTCCACGGGTTAAATGCGGATATCGGCGGCGTTTTTACGACGACGACGCTTACGGTCAATGTTCTGTCCAATATGAATCTCCAAAATGACAAGAGACATGGAAGCAAAACAGATTCCGGCCATTAGAGTAAACGCACCGCCAGCTCCCAGCGACTTGACCATCTTGTCGACAAGCGCCAAGAATCCAGCACATACAAGACATCGCGAAAAGTTCACAACAGCTGTTGCACTTGCCGACTCGTAGGGAAACAGGTCAACAATTAGAGTGCTCGACGTGTTTACCACATAAGTGCACGACGATGAAACAACAAATGTGACAAGAATGGGCACAATGTAATGGACATGCTTCTGAATGGTCCAGCCATAGACAATACACGACAAACATAGGGCTAGAGAAGCATAGATACTAGCACCTAGACGGGCCTTTTGAATCGTGAACTCGCGCATGTCAACGGGAATACCTTGTGCAGCACATTTCTCCTTATATTCTCGCACAGTCTTCTTGTACATATGGGTCATGAGCCGTCCCGACGAAAAGCTGCCCAAAAAGCTTCCGAATCCACTGGCAAGATAGGAGAAACCGACCTGAGTGGAATCAAAGCCGTATTCGCTGCTGAGAAGTGTCGAGAGAGTTGTCAGCACCATGAACCACGTCGAGTAGTGAAGAGCGTTGGGGACAAGAATCATGATAACATCCACTTCGGACAATAGATTGAAAACTCCCAGAAAATGAATAGGATGCCGTTGTTGGACCTCTGAACCATCATATTCTGGATCGCCTGGTTTACGAGGCACACCCAAGTACTTTCTGCGAAAGAATGCGTATGGCGAGCGATTGATGATGGGTGACGGGTACACCGAACCGTCAGCGGTAATGAAGCGGTTCGTCTCTGGCAGGAAAAGAGCCACTACAATAAGAGTCACGGCACAGGTGATGACGAGAAACCAGAAAATAGCACGCCAGCCAAGGCTTCCAGTGATTGCACCTCCAATGAGAGGACCAAAGCAGTTTCCAACAAGTCCAATACCACCAGCTATGCCAACATAAGCGCCACGGTTGCGGCGTGAAGTGATGTCGCCAATAACACCGTTCATCATGGCGACAGTAGAGGCAATACCACCAGCCTGGAGCATACGAAACCCAAACAGCATCCAATAAGATGTGGACAGTGCGAGGCCGATACAGGCACCGATATACAGCGTGAAACAGACAATATACACTGGACGGCGACCAATACCATCAGACACGGTACCAAAGAGTGCTGGAGAGATGCCCTGGAACAACGAATAGACGGTGACGGTGAGATTAAGCTTTTCGGTATTCACGTTGAAGTCCTTTCCGAGCACTGAGAAGGCGGGAAGATATATAGGTACCGAGATGGTGGAGAAGAACGCGCCCCATGACACTATGGCCGTTATGAGGTATCGTTCGTGTGCTGTGTAGATAGTAACGGGTGGTTGCACAGAGCTGGCAGTTGTCGCACTCGTCTCATTCTTGGTGATTACGCCCATATCAGTCTCTTCTTGGTCCAAAGGTATCACTTCATGAGACGAGTCAGGAAGTGTAGAGTTGGAGGTATCCAAGCCACCATCTGGTTGCAACGTCTTATCGCCCGCGTTGGCGGGCTCTGACGGAATCATGACCAGAGCGTGTGTTCGAAAAGAATAATGTAAGAAGGTAAGTTTCGAAGGGTGCCAAGCTAACGGAAATATACCGGCGGTTAGAGCGTGATCCCCACTTTTAATGCCGCATGCCGCATCAAAAAGCCGTTGAGAACGGAGAAAGCTAGACCCGAAGCGGTATAACCGGGATAGATAGTATCTGGTTAATTTAGCAGGTTCGACAAGATAAAACCGACCGTACAAACCAACCGGCCGAAGATCGAGGATTTTTAAGAGTCACGGATCTGTGAAATCCCCAAACTGAACATGAGAGCTTCCCCCCACCCGGAGATTCGTCACAGACACTGCAAAAAACGGAAGAAAAGTTATCGCCGGGATCCGATAACGGCGCCGGCACTCGGCTTAACAGGGTTGTGGTTTTCAAACGGCCCGAGATCAGATTGAGTCATGAGTCGGACTCCGTCTTCCCCCACCATTAACAGCAATAAGTAAACCCGTAGAAACGTGTGGGATTAACGTGGGGAAGATCAACTATTCGGTCGTTGCTTCGTGGTAGTTAAGGAAATGTCCGAAATATGAGTCTGTTGGTGGAGCCGCCGCTTCTACGAGCGCCCGTTTCCCGCTGCATATTCCTGCATGATTAGTTGACTTAGCGAAATATCTGCGCAGACTTAATAAAGGGAGATAACGAAGGGGTGAAAATAAAGTAAGGAAATGTCATATTAGAGAGTAGATGGAAAGTAGATGGAATAGTCTGTAGGTGAGTCGAGTCACTGCAATTTAGTCAAGTTGGATCACATCAGGTTCAGTAGGTAAAGATTGAGTGGTATGAGGTTGAGTGTTGAAGATTCAGTTTTAAAAGGTTAACTCAAGAGATTCACTTTTAAAAGGTTCAGTGATTAAAGATTCAGTGTCAAAAGGTGGTTGAAGGCCCAGTGTTAAAAGATTGAGTGGTAAAAAGCTGATAATTAAAAGGTTTCGTGATTAAAGGTTCAGTGTTCAAAGGTTCAGTGTTTAAATGTTCCCTGTTAAAAGGTTCAGTGGTTAAATGTTCGGTTGTTAAAGGTTCAGCTGTTAAAAACTTCAATGCTGAAATCTTCAGTATATAAATGTTCCGTTATTAAAGGTCGACATATTAAAGATTCACTGTTTGAATGATCAGTGGTTAAATGTTCAACACTGAAAGGTGCACTGGTTAAAGGTTCAATAATGAAAGGTCCAGTGATTGAAGGTTCAATGCTGACAGGTCCAGTAACTAAAATTTCAGTGTTCAAGATTTTACCATGTAAACGTTCAGTTACCTTAAGATTACATTTTCTGGTGTTGAACGTTGAACCTACCGTGTCAACTGTCTATTATGCTTATTAACTCAGTGGACGTAGTGATGTAAACCGACCATCAATCAACCATCTGTTTGTACCGGTATCCTGGGTAGCGATTTATGCTCGCTCCTGCTCTTATACAAAACATTCATTCAATCTATGTGTACTTTTCAAGAAACGCCTTGTCAGGCAAAACAGTAATACATCCGGAACATCAGCTCTTTAGGCCTACAGAACCAGCTCCAAGCCAAGCTCGTAGTCGGAAATAGACACCCAGAAGGCTAGAATCTGCGTGGGCAGGTTGAGACCGCTATCATCCTTGTAGGGCTGGCCGTTAAGATGACCATCCTGAGTGATGAAATCGTTGTCACTGGCCGAAAACAAGAAAAAGTCTTGAGGAGACAACAAAGTAGGAGCAAGAGCAAGACTCTCCCACTTCTCATCAAGATCAGACGAGTTGTCAGGGTCTCCATTGTGCATTCCAACGCGAGCCAACTGGGCCTCGTCATTATAGTTGACAAACTGGTAAGAAGTGGCAGGAACAATGTCCGAGTTGAGGCTTTCTCCGTCAGGAGCAACGGGGTTGGCAGGGTCGTCGTACTTGGATCCAGCAATGTTGGTGGCAGCAGAGATATCAAAGATCTCGACAAATCGGTAGATGGAGTGATCGTCCGACATGCCCTGGCCGTGGCCGCTGTCACGAGGCAGGAAGAAGAATTGGTGATCGTTGATGAAGTGGAGCTCACTGGACTCAGCAGTACGCGGGTTCTTGGCCTCATCAGGGTCATCAAACTGAGGAAGAACAACAACGTACTCACCCACGAGTTTGGGTTCGTTGGGGTTGAGAATGTCGTACTTGACAAGTCGCGTGTACTCTTCACGAGTAGCGTGAGTACCACCATCCTGCACAAGCGCACCCTGCAACAGAGCGTACAAGTAGCGGCCATCAGCAGAGATGGATAGACCCTCGAAACCGTGGTTCGACTCGCGACCAGCATCAGGATCTGTGTTACCAGTGAAGTTTGTCTGGCCATTGATGGTGGGAATGAAAGCAGCAGGAGGCACAATCACACCAAGGTACTTTCCAGTCGACGAGAAGTGGTAGATATAAGGACCGTACTCGTCAGAAGACCAGAAAGTGTTGTCAAGAGGGTTGTGCACAAGACCCTCGAGGTCCAGACACAATCCAAGACTGCCATCAGGAAGAGTGGCAGCAGGGAACTGGATGCCTGCCTTGGAGGTGTAAATCTCAAGAGCATCCAGACCAGTGGTGGGGATACCATCAGGACCCTCAAACACAATTGACTTCTGGTACTTGAGCTGGATCTGGTTGTTGGCCGTCTGGTTCTTGGTACCGTAGTAAGGGTCGAGGTGCAAGTCAAAGACATGGACACGGCCCTTGTAGTTGACAGTTGTCTCGGTGTTCCAACCACGATCAGGCTGAGCGTACAGCACTCCCGAATAGGTTCCATCAAAGTTACGAATCCAGCTGAATTGATCCACTGCAATAGCAGAACCAATTCCTCCAATGGTGTCACCGAGACTGTCAACAATGTTGGAAGGCAGTTCACCAGCACCCACGAGACCGTGGTTAACAAAGTTGGTGGATCCCACCTTGACCTCGTTAACGACAGTGTTTGGGTTTGGTAGTCCAAAAGGTAGGGCCTGAACAGCGCCAGCGCCAATTGCTATCGAAGCAGCCAGTAATTTCAACATGATTTTATGTTAATTAGCCAGACTTCTGGTTGAAAGCCAGACTTTTGGTCGAAAATGCCCCTCCTTTTATAAGTGACTAGTCTCCATGTTGGGGCCCATGTTGGGGACTATGGCTGGGCGCATTTGGAACCCAATTAACGAGCTTGCTGAGGGGTACGCATATGGCAAAAAAAAAAGATGCAGTCTTTAGGTCTAACGGTCGCATGTGTCTTATTGCCGTTTAGTCCTGCACATGCACAGTTGACGATCCTTGCAGTGAAGCACTTCGTTCCTGGAGATTACTGACCACTGACAAGGCGAGCTGGTCCAACGTGCACGATCGACAGACAGACGGCACGCGAGTCCACACAATCGTACAGGTATCATGACGGAGGACCCGTCGGGGCGATTCCGAGTGGTGGGTGGGCTTAAGTCAGCGAGGTGACTTTTTTTTTATTTTTTTTTTCCACTAATCTTTTAGTAGTTAAGTAAGATACGTTTGGAGATGTTAACCTGTTGACAGGTTAACAGATTAACTGAATATTAAATGTCTACTCTCGGTTAACTCAATCAAGCTACAAAGTATTATAAGCGATAAAAGTAATGTTTAGGTCTACCTGTCAAACTAAGACTCAATCAATCAGGGACAGGAACTTTTTTCGTCCAAAATGGGCTGGATGCGTAAAAAATCAGCCAACGTGGGCTGCATATTATAGTGACGCCGTTTGGACCCTCGGCAACCAATAACCTGGCGATTAGGATGGATAACCTGCCCAGATATACGGGTGGTCGGTTATACAAGTATACGATACAAGTGCATGGGCATGTGAAAGATAGCAGATGCGCACGTGAAGAATTGAGGTATTGGAGAAGATGAGTATAGAGAGAGTCTTCTAGTCACGTGCTTTTAGCAAAATTAGGGAAGGGTCTTAACTGTAACTTAGTGTTATACATGTTATACACATGAGATGATAATATACATTCAACGTGTATTTTCCACAACACAAGTCACTCCATTTATTTTCACTCAATGACTTTACTCTTTTTCACTCAATGACTTTTACTCATGACTTTGACTCGGTCGTTCAGTCAGCTTGACCTGATGGTAAAACTACTCCCTTACACTATCTCCATCTAGTTACCCCACATTATAGTGCTGTGCCCTGCATTTAAGATACGGCGATAGGCCGGAATTGCATGATCAAGACAGCAGCAACGTCAAATTCAGCAAAGCTATACTCCATAGAATAAGGTCATTATTGTTAAAATTACGTTCCTTCAATGTCCCCGCCAATGCCCCCTTCACTACATCTTTTACCATCACCTAAAGCTAGCTGTCTCATCTTGGACAAAAAGACGGTAGGAGCCCGATACTGCCCTCCAATAGCCGGAGAAAGGTTTACCGATTTCGTCAATGACTAATGTGTAGACCTTGTGTTGACTGTTGACTATCTGTTTTAACAGCGTCTTTAACAATGTCGTTAGATACTGAAAAGGGACTCATCATTAACGTCCGGAGATCCAGTCACCTGGGAAACATTGGACAAGAATGACCACGAAAACCCGCACAATCTGCGTCGATTTACCAAAATGTACTATACAGCAGTAACGATCTCTCGTGGCACTTCTATTTGCATTTCAACAGTATCGCGAATTCGCATTTGTGATTCGATATTTGCCGAGTCTTTTTGTTATTGTTGATGTCATGTTCACATGTATTGGTATTGTAGCCGCCAATGGACCACTCCAAGAAACGTACACTGACAGGTGTTATGTATCCGGAAGAGTGACTCGAGGCGACGCTTGTCGCAGCCATCACCTTCCCCGTTGGCCTGTTCCTGCTGGCTTGGACAGGCCCCTTTGCATCAGTACATTGGATTGTTCCATGTATTTCGGACATATTAATTGGATTCAGCGCGTCAACTATATTGGAGGCGTTCTCTACAGGCTTGAAGCATGTGGAGTCCGGTCAACGTCGGCTCTAGCTGCCGATGTCATGTTCCGGTCGGTCTACGCAGCTCTTGTGTTGTTAACTCTGACACCTATGATTGAAAAAATGACGTTTCAGGGTACTATCTCCTTTTATGGGGGTATTTCGATTGTCATAGCTCCAGGTCCTTTTTACTCATGGTTTACGGTCATAAGTTAACAAATGTTTCGAAGTGGACATTGAAGTGAAGGGGCATTATGACTACAAGCCATAAGTCCATGAGTCAAACGAGTCATACGAGTCAAACGAGTCAAACTATCAGTCAAACCCATGAGTCAAAGCGCCGTGATTTTATCCAGATTTAATATTAAAGTGTCCATGAAAGTAATATGAGCTGTCGTCTGGCATTTACCCCACATTAACAGCATGAATTACCCTGAGCAGCACGGCTACTATCACGTGCATATTATCACGTGACGACATGCATGTTCTCATCTTGGTCTATCGGTTGGCTGACAACCGTTCGGCTGTTGGTAGTCGTCATTACAACTGTTAAACACACTCCAATCGACTCATGCAAATCACTATTAATGTCGTGGAGCTTTACTTCAACCCGTCCACTTTAAATTCTCTTCCACGTGCCCCACATGTGGCAGACACGCGATGCGGTAGGCTCATCAGATACGACCGGAATAGGAAAGATCTACTAGGCATGTAGGTAGCAACCCTAAAGGTAGACAGCCAGTATAAATAGCCAGTTGCTCCTAATGCCGTCTTTTTTTGTTTCCTTTTCATTGTATCCCTTTGGACCTCGTGATAAGAGACTGACAATAGAAATGTGGTGGCCGTGTGCTGTAAACCTTGTAGTTGTGGGATGCTTTGCTGGTGCAGTGGCTCAGCAGGATATTCTTCGTAAGCCCAAGTTCGACGTCATTCACCAACCAAGTGATGCTGAGGTAGCACAAGCAGCAGCAACGGCTCGGACTACTAGCTTTAAGGATGTCGAGTACGTGACTGGTAAAGCGTTTGATCGTGTTGTTATTATCTGGCTTGAAAACACCGACTATATGAAGGCGGTAGGCGAACCGCATCTTAAGAACCTCGCTGCTCAGGGCATTACACTCACAAACTATTGGGCTCTTACCCACCCATCACAGCCCAACTATGTGGCATCATCATGTGGAGATTATTTTGGTCTGGCGAGCGATGATTTCATCGTCATTCCCGATGAAGTGTTCACAATAGCCGACCTTTTGGAAGATAAGAACATCTCATGGGCAGAGTACCAAGAAGGCATACCCTACACGGGTTATCAAGCCCAGGTATACCGCGACAGTACGACTGGAAACCGACCATATGAGCGCAAACACAACCCACTTATCAGTTTCAATGGTACTATTAACAACGACGACAGACTGGCTCGTATCAAGAACTTTACCGAGTTTGAGAAGGACTTGGCAGCCGAGGCCCTGCCGCAATGGATGTTCATCACACCCAATATGACCAACGACGGTCACGATTCGACGATACGTGTTGCAGGCACATGGACCGAGGGCTTCCTAGAGCCTCTGCTCAACAACGAGTACTTCCTTAATAATACGCTCGTTGTGCTGACGTTTGACGAAGACGATTCTCAGCTGCAAAACCAGGTGCTGACCCTACTACTAGGCGATATCCCCGAAGAACTCAAGGGTACCGAGGACGACACATATTATGACCACTACTCGCTGTTGTCTTCTGTGCAGAACAATTGGGGGTTAGCCAATCTTGGCCGCCGTGATTGTGGAGCCAATGTATTTGACATCATCTCCCAACAAACAGGCTACAACAACCTCAAGACATCATCACAGCTCAGACTTCATGCTGTGCCAAAGGCCGGATACTTTGGGTCCCGGATTCTGCCCATCCGCGGCCCAGATCTCGAGTGCCAAGGAGCAGGTGGACCCGTTCTTCAGAAGGTCATTGACATGTGGGATTAGAGTTACGATTGAACGTAATCTCAATGGATGAATGTCATGAAGCCGATGGATCTGTGGTTCAAAAGGTTCTTGACAGGTTTAGAGTTACGATTGCACGTAATCTCAATGAATGAATGTCATGGAGGAGGTGGACCTGTGCCTCGAAAGGTCAATGACATGTGGGATTCCAGTCACGAGTTCACGTAATCTCAATGGACGATTGTTTTCTCCTTTTGTGTGGTTATTGCCAAGTATCCAGGATCTCTAGAAGCAGAGGTCACCGAATCACGGTGTTATGAATTCGTATGTGAGACCCACGGAAAGACAATGCCGAGATCAACCGCACATATTTGGGCTGCCGATAGGGCAGCTCATTTCTGTGATAGTAAGGCAGAGTATTTATGGAGAGGCCCAGATCCTACAATCAGAGACGAGTCACCATCTATAGGCCACTATGCCCGAATTTGGAGCATCGTCGACGGCCAAAGAGGTCGCAACGGGCTTCGCATCTGAAGTCCAGGGCCGCAGTTTTCTAGTGACAGGAGTCAGTCCTGGAAGTCTGGTGCCGAGGTATCACAGGTTTTGGCCAAGGCTGGTGCCAAGCTCGTGGTTCTGGCCAGCTGGGATCTCAAGACTATAGACGAAACAATTGCTATCATCAAAAAGGAGACACCAGGCGCTAACCTACGACGAGTGGATTGCGTATGGTCAGGCTTGTACAGCCAACATTCTGTTTGCTCGCGAGCTCAGCAAAAAGTACCATTCCAAGGGCCTTGTCAGCTTTTCTGTTCAACCAGGCAATATCCCCACTACGAGTCATGGTCGTCACATTGATGTTTCCACGTTTTTAAGCAACATCACTAATGACTACTTTGGCAACCCAACGTTTGATGTCGACCATTTTGGCAAGATCCCACCCAAGTAGGTAGCCCCGAGCGCTGCTACGACTGCTGCCGGAGCTCTTGATCCAATGCTAGCAGCACATTCGGGCTCGTATCTCGGTAACTGTCACGTCACTGACGACATGGAAGCAGCAGCCAAGCTATGGACTTATTCCGAAGACATCACTGGCTTGAAGTATTGGTCCTGTACGCCATAGTTCCTATAAGCCGTAGTTCGTTGTACGCCATAGTTCCTAGCTATAGGTCCCTGCCATAGTTCCTATATGCCGTAGTTCCTAGCAATAGATCCTGCCATAGGTTCTATATGCAGTTCAAGCACACCATAGACCAAGTAGTCAAAACAGGATAATAAATAAACTCCGCTATCAAATGAGCCAACGATCACAGAGTCATTTCAAGAAAGCTCGAATCGTGACCTTATGACATACCAGCGAACTATACTAGATGACAGGAACCACAGCTAGGTCTTTCAAGTAAATCTCACAACCCATCACCAAAGTAACAAGGTTGTGTATTTATAAACCAAATTATACTGATACTACTCAACAGTTGCCCTGAGTAACAGTTGATAGATTAAGTCTCGATACATGAGACACTGCATGGTGCATAAATTGGGAGTCATCATAGTCATCTGAATCATAGTCATGCCGTTTTGAGTAGCAGTCATAGTCACGCCGTTTTGAGTAGTAGTCATGCCGTTTTAAGTAGCAGTCATTGTCGTTCCAGCGTAGCTACAGGGCAGTTGCAGGGCAGTTTCAGGACAGTCACAAATGGTCGCGTGTCAAATTGAGAGGCAGAGCCACTACTGGGCGGCTAAATGAGTCGGTGTAACGGTTTTTTTGCTTGTTCGGGTAATCATTGTGGATGTCGCCTAAGGTGGGCAGGTACTTTCAATAGACAGATACAAGGGAAGTGTCGAGAAGCGTATTCCGAAACTTACTAAAATATGTCTAAATAACAATATAAAGTCCTGAAGATTCTGTTAATAGACTGGTGTATCTTGGTAGTCGTAAATACCAGAACTCAGCCCAGCAACGGAGATCGTCTACCGAGGCAACCAACCTTGGAGTGTATGACTACTCTCCATACCCCTACCTACCATGTGAACACGCAATACCGGAACACGCAGTACCGGAGCACACTGAACGTGCGGGCAGTGCTACGATATCTGATCAGTGCTACTGTAAGTACCTGTTATCCCATTTAACCGTTTACCCCTGTTTAGCCCCCTCCATTTCATTCAGTTCCTCCCTTCCCCCC
>JAKTUT010000043.1:0-102948 GCA_030556845.1 Sugiyamaella floridensis | reverse complement strand
GTTGTTGTTGTTGTTGTTGTTGTTGTTGTTGTTGTTGTTGTTGTTGTTGTTGTTGGTGTTGTTGTTGTTGTTGTTGATGTTGATGTTGTTGTTGTTGCTGTTGTTGTTGTTGTAGCTGTTCAGAGTGAGAAGAGGATTGAGAATGAGGTCGTTCCGGAGATTCACGTTTTGGCAAAGAAGCAGAAGAGGCCGAGCCAGGTACATCGTAGCGGAAGGCAAGCAAGCCGTTGTCATCGTCGTCTTCCGGCACGCGATCCGTCATGCCTCAGAGGACGGACCGGGTCGACGGGAGGAAATATTACAGGGAAGAAGCGCTAGCTCGGAGGGAAGAAGGGCAAGAGAGTCGTCAAGTGCCGCAACATGCCAATGGAGCCCACTCGACATGTACACAAGGAGGAGGAAGACGAGAACGACGAGGAGAAAAAAAGGGAAGGAGCAATTCGAGGATACGAAGAAAGACAGAGAGAGGGAGAGAGAGGAGGAGGAGGAGGAGGAGGAGGAGGAGGAGGAGGAGGAGGATGTGGGTGGTTGAAAAAAAGGAGCGAATAACAAATGGAAAAAGGGAGCGACAGGCGCCAAAAAGATCTCGCAGGTTGGATTTCAAGTAGCAAAGAGACGAAAACCGAGACAGACAGAAGAGCGCCAAACAAAAAAAGCTAGACAATGGCAACGGTTTGCGGGTGAAAGCGTCTTGGACGCAGGCTTAAACCGATGGACAGGGCGTCAGGTTGGGGGCGGATGCCAAATTAAAAGACACCGGTCAGTAGCGACGTCAGCGACGATGGGGCCCAGTGCCGGATGCAGTAACTGAGGCTTGTATAAAAAACAAACAGGTCAGATGGGTTTTTGGCGGTTCCAACGGTAGGGTGGAGAACAAGCAGGCGTAACGGCTTTTTGGGCTGCAGCAAACGTAAGTAAGGCAACCGAATAAGACAAGTTAATCAACACGAGCCAACGAGATTCACGTAATGAGGCGAAAATCAGATGAGGGAACAACCGAGGGGAGAAACACGAGTCACCAGTACAGAGGCCAAGCCAAAAACAACAACAATAGACTCTCAAAGTGGTACCAACAACTGAGTGATATAGTCACAGATAGTCGAAGGAAGGGGATCTCGGTGATCTCCGTCAAAATGGTAGCTATCAACGCAACAAAAGGATGGTTAGACCGTAGATTCGAGTGTTACCAGTGCAACGGAAGGCGGTAGAATGGCTGGTTTATGTGACGGGATAGTAGGCGGAATCACGCGTAACGGCGACAATGTTGTGTTACTCACAAAAAACACCAGGGCAAGTTGGGCCGGGAGTTGGTGGAGCGCGCGCGTGTTTGGCGGCGGACAGAGGCGCGCAACAACGTGTTGGTTGTACAGACAAACCAACAGTGGACCAGGGTGGATATTACCAGGAACGCGTCGGGCTGGACGCCAGACAAACCAGCACTTGGAACGAAGCGTGCACGATGTAAGGAGGCAGACGGTAAAAACAGATGGTACATGCAAATAGCGCAAAACTGTCAGGGTATCCGGGAAAAAGCAAGCGTGGGTGGGTCGCAGATATTCTGGCGGGACCGGCGCGGTTCAAAGTTATTGTTGAAACTTCCCAAGGGTGGGCCAGATCCCGCCGCAATTTCTTTACACACTTCATCTCCCCACCCCTCCCGCCGCTGTTTCATCACTGTCTGGTTATCGCTTGCTCTTTGTAATCCTCGGACTATTCTTCCCGTCAAGATTGATGCCCCCACCCCTGGAACGGCGGACCCCCGCTGGACGTCTCACCTGCCCTGAACCCCAAACCCACTGACTCAAGTCCCAATATAGCCACCGCCCTGCGGCACGCACCCACCGGCGCTCCAGAGTCTAGCATACCCCCAAGGGGCTCGAACCCCGCCTCATGCCGCCTCGTACCGCCTCGTACCGCCTCATACCGCCAATAGTCCCACCCCAGAACCCGTGTTGCTCTCGAATCCGCCCCATACCCGCTGTTACTCCGTCTCTGCCCGCTGTCTAACGCGGCCAATCCCTCCCGCTCCTCAAACGCTGAGCCGCGCCGCCGACATATATGCAGGGGCCTTCAGATTAACTTCACCGCCGAATAGGGGTTACTTTCCCGATTAGGCCGAAATCCCCCGCCCATTTCTCCTCACCTATATCCGTTTACCACATACTTACAATAGTGTGCTACTATCATACTCGTCTAGACCGTGATTAGGACTGCTTTTCCTCTTCTATTCCTCTTCCTCTTCCTCCTCTTCCTCCTCCTCTCTTCCTCTTCCTCTTCCTCCTCTTACTCCGCCTCTTACTCTTCCTCCTCTTACTCTTACGCTTCCCTCCTTTCAGCTCCCTCCCCTGATCACCCTCAACCTTGTTCAATCCATGCATTCTTGCTTTTCCACCCAGTGCGGGTCTGGTCCATTTTATCGCCTAGATTGCCCGCATCGGGACGTGCACCATCTGCTCCGTGCGCCTCGGCTGTCGTCAGATCGGCGCAAACATCTGCTCGTCGATACCCTGCCATAGTTGATAATCGTTGTAACCGACGTCTTGTGAGAGAAATTACAACAAATCCAACCATATCAGGGCCTCTGGCGCATCACAAACCTCAAGAAACCCGTCCAACAAAATGACGCATGCTTCCAAGTTTGGACACCTCTCTGCACCCTGCCCGCCCTCAAGCAGCGACGATCTTCCATGCGACTTCACTCAGGGCTCCACCTACAAAGTCAATTGCCGCACAGCCCAGCATACCTGTCTCAGAGGTCTTGACGCTCTCCCAGTATCCATACAATTACCATTGATCGTCAATCGTTTCGAGAACACGACTCTTTTATATGAACAGATCCTCCCATCTCCAACACATATTATCCATCCTGCGTATAAAAACCCCCATTCCCTTTGGGACCTTTCGAGAGCCCTACCGGTTGGCGCTGCACACATCCCTGTTACCTTTGATCCAAGCCAGTGGGTCCACCTTATGCAAGCGCTGCTTTGGGACTTAGTACCAAATCTTCAACGGCACAAGGCGTTACTGCCCGTCAACCTACGGCATCCGCCTCAGACCCACTTGGGACCCACAGCAGCCGGCCTGGCTATCTTCTTCCGGTTCATTTGCTGCTACCACCCACTGACCGCGACATGTTGACGCCCGACACCTTCTGCACATACGACGCCGTAGGTGCAATCTTGCGCACCGACCGCGCCTCGTCTGCGCTGTAGCCGGGAATTCGAATGTTCCAATTGCGTTCAAGGTGCAGCTGAATGTCCTTGACTTCGAGCGTGTCCGACTTGCGGTGTTTGGCCAACCGACATGCAAACGACGTCACACTCGTCACAAACTCGTCGGCCAGATCCAGCAACAGTTCCTCCACATCACCATCAATCATAGCCTCGCTCTCATTGCCGACAACGCTGCTAACAAGCTCGCTCAGCTTACGCTTACTCAGAACCCGGTCACCTTGAATCTCAAACGCCGGCGGCCGCGTCACCGACGGAGTGTTCAACACCGTGCCTTGCATGCCGTATCCACCAGTGAGAGTGGGCTTTTCGGGCCGTGCTGCCACTGGCTGATGGTTCTTGACTGTGAGAGTAGCAGGAATCTCCATAGTAGGCACGGGGGCCTTGGTGGGCGACGACAGCATGGCCTGGCCGGCTACGCCGTGGCTAGGCGGATTAGGCCTTGCTGATGGACCGGCCATGCCTGGTTGTCCGGCACCTGCCTGGCCAGCTGCTGCTGCCATGCGTGCCTGTTGGGCCGCCAACTGCTGCTGCTGTTGCTGCTGTGCAGCCGTTTGTTGGCCCATATGCTGCTGCTGCTGCTGTTGCTGTTGGAACTGCGGGTTGACACGAGCAGCTGCATTCGGCACCTGACCGGCCATGTTCATGACACCAGCTGGCGACTGTGCTCGTCCAACTGGGCTTTGCGCAGCCCCATGGTTGCTGACAACACTGTGAGGTCGCTGGATAGGCGTTCCAGCGCCCTGTTGTAGAGACTGCGCCATAATGGGCGAGTTGACAGCTGCTGGAGATTGTGCCGCAGGTGATCCAGACGCATGCTGGCGATTTAGATACAATTGATGTTGTTGCTGAGGTGTAGGGACCTGTTGTTGTTGTTGTTGTTGTTGTTGCTGCTGTAGTTGCTGTTGCTGGCGCTGTTGTTGTTGTTGCTGCTGCTGCTGACGAACATTGGGCATCTGCTGTTGCTGTTGCTGTTGTTGTTGCTGCTGCTGCTGCTGCGTCACTCGAAGCTCCAGCGTGCGCAATTGGTCAAGTCGCGTGCGGAATGTCTGCACCTGCTGTCGCAACTGGGCTCGACTGTTCTCATCAAGATTGGGTCGCTCGCGCATGGCTCGTTCCATGTTTGCAATGTTCTCCTGTACCTGTACCTGAGCATTGCGCACCTGCTCAATGCTGACCGTCGACGGCTGAGCCTGACCATTGGCCTGACGCTGTTGTGCCGCCATACGAGCAGCCTGCTGCTGTGCTGCTGAGGCTTGACCAGCGCCACCCTGAGCCTGGACACGCTGCTGTAATGCCGTCTGTTGGTTTGTCAAGTTCATGGTTTGCTGCTGCATTGCTTGGCCCATCTGCGGATACTGAGCACGATACGGTTCCAAGGCGCGCTGAAACTGTTGAGCTCGCATCATATGAGTCTGGCCCTCTTGGGTCTGAGGACCCGACTGGATGGCCAGATGCATCTCTTGTGTGTATCTCTGGAACAGTTGAGCAACTTGAGCCTGAGTTGGCTGAGCAGCGCCATTCTGACGCTGACCACCCGCGTTGTTAGGCATCATCTTGACAGTGAAAGTGTGACAGCCGAGTTGTGCTTAAGACTGAGGAACTTTTTTTTCCAGTTTAGTAAAGTCAATCTCTCCACAAATAACCGTTGTTAGGCCGTTGAAACAGAAACTGTGTTGTTGTGTGGTAAGAACAGATCGTGTAATGTTAACAGAACCAAATTAGTTTGGAGGGGTGGCGGTTATAAGCATATTTATGTTGGTTAATGGGATAAATCATAGGAAGACCTGAAGGGCTCTACTGAGTATGAGGAAACTGGCTGTTAAACTTCGTAACATAGTAAAAGGAAAAAAGTCATTCATTCAGTCATTGCGATCGTAAATAAGCTACAAACTCATCAATCACACTGGGCCATGCACTGGTCTCATCGTACTGCTCTAGTTTTGGGTCCTGGTCAAGGTAGTTGACAAACTCCCACAGCATGTTCCATGTATCCTTGGAGATGTTTCTCTTGTACACCTCGGTGACAAATGTGATCCATTGTGGGAGTTTATCAAAGCGATTCGCCAATAAAAGGTTCCAGTTGGCAACTGAAAGCTCCAGTGCTGTGTTAGAATGAGTGAGAACAGGGGGGCTCCTCACAATATCACCTACGTAGTAACCTCTGGGCATCTTGAAGGTTATATATAAAAGTGAAACGGTACACCTGAGTGAAATAAGCTCTATCCGACTGCATTTTGTCGGCCATATTCTTAACAGAGCTCTTCATCGTGTCCAGTGAAGTAGCGCTGGTGTTAGATTGGATTGAAGGAGCCTGGTTTTGACAGGTTGAACACTCACTTTAGATTCAACCAGCCCTGTACAAAGCCGGCTCGTGTAAATCGACCCATTCCTGGAGATTCAAGTTCCTTTGCAACAGCTAGAACAACAGGATCCTCGAGCTCGAGACCCAGATCGGTAATGAACTTAATAGTGCCGTCTATTCCGATCTCATTCGAGTTGGCATCTTGTTAGCACAAATTGGCAGAAAACCCATGTGTGTACGGTTTTTTGCTCACCTTTATATTGATCAAATAGCTTTTCTAGTTGTGCTGTTGATGCTTTGGGTGGTTGGATACTTGTTTCTCCATTATAGATGGCGTTTGCTGCTGTTTGGATGTCGAAGTTGTACTTTTTCAGCACTGTTATCGCTTGTTTGGCGTTGATGCCTACAAGATCAGCCAGCTGCTGAGCCAACTCCTTTTGACGTGCCTAAGTTAGTGGCAATCAACCAAGTATCAATCAACATACCGAGGAAATCGCCATCGTTGGATGTCTAATAGGGGGAAGAAGGAGGAAGTGAAACGGTGGACACGATCTATACATGGGTTAGGGCCACTCCGTGTCACTAGAAGGCCATGAAGCTTGTAGGGAAGCTGTTCAAGGTGATTCTCCTATTCTTTTAGAACCCAAAATGATAATTCGATGCAATACAAGTACAGATAACTATTGTAATAAAAATAGGTCCAAGAATCTATGGAGCCTTTTCCACCATATTGTCGAGAAATGTCTTGATTTTCCTCAACATGTCGAGCTTGATGTCTTCAGGAACCATTCCTAATCGTTAGATAATCAACACAAGATTTCATCAACCACTTACCAAGAGCCTTGGATTCAATCTTCTTGGATACACGTTCAAAATTGGGGTCTTGCTCTCCACTAAGCTCGTCTACTGTTAGTTTGGCTTGTAACTAGATGTCTAGTAGCTTACCCATTGCAAGATCATTAACATCGTCGTACCATCCTGTATCACGAAGTTGTGATCGCAGGTATGCCGTCATTCTATGTTAGAGGTAACTAGGAGCCCTCAACAATTGCACACTTATCGTATTCGCCAGATTTGACGAGCCGATCCTGAATACTGGCCATCAGAGCCTCCGCTGATTGGGACATGCTTGATGTGTATGGCAGCGTATCCACAAAACCAAAGGTTCCCACCACTTTTATCAGTTGATACAAGTAAAAGGCTACTGGATCTTTGATAGCAGATTCCCTCCTTTTGTAACGAGAATCCAGCACTCTTTTCAGGTAAAGTATAGGGAAGGTAGTCAAGTCAAGTGATACTTGGAACTATATAAGAATATAGAATATAGGCATGATACAAGCATTGACCACTACCATTACAAGCAATTAACCAACCAACCAAATATGGACTTTTCTAAAGCAACCATCACCAAGATTGAACCACTTGTATGTTTAATCTGCTCTTCTTCATCACGTTTCATTCTAGTTCCCCTTAACATAGAGTTCGGAAGACGCTCGATGGGTTCGTACCGACAAGATCCACTACAAAGATGTCAATGGGAAGGATCGCGACTGGGAATACTGCTCGCGACGAACACGCGTTGCAGGCAGCGAAGTTGACGGAGTAGGCATTGTTGCTATTTTGGATAAACCCAATGGCAAGGAGATTCTTCTCCAGAAACAGTACCGTCCTCCTGTTGGTGGAGTATGTATTGAGATTCCGGCTGGTCTACTCGACCCTAACGAGTCTATTGAGACTTGTGCTGAGCGTGAATTGTTCGAGGAGACAGGCTATGTTGGCAAGGCAACGAGTGTTAGTCCTGTCATGTTCAATGATCCAGGTGAGTATAATGGGAGTGTTACAAAAGCAGAGGTTATGACTGATGAGTGGGATCTTCGGCTTTAAGTTCAATGGCTCCGACAGGTTCATCATTTCAACGGTTCTATGAACTTATGGTGTAATGCGGAGCTTGTTTAGTTGGTAAAACGCTACCTCTATTTGATTCCTCCCTTTGAATGGTCGTATGATTTCGTATTGTGACTTGCCTGGTACTACTATTTGGAGTTACAGTACTATCCATTGTTACTTTGCTGTTACGCTGTGACTGGGATAGCCGGTGGCTATATAACTGTGGTTCTGCCTTGTGACTCTACCTTGTGATTCTACCTTGTGGTTCTGCCTTCAGTGGTTCTGCCTTTAGTGGTTCTGCATTCTATGGTTCTACTCCCTGTGATCCATGGCCCTGTCGTTTTATCCCATGCTATTCCAAAGTCTCGCAACATTGCAATTGAACTCTGTTTAGAGGCAGTTATAATGACTAACGAGTCATTAATACCCCTAAAGAACCTACTGATACTGTTATAACGTCGTTTACCGGAGATTCATACTAACACAGGTTTCTGTAACACCAACCTTAAGCTGGTCCATGTTAAAATCGATCTCACAGACCCGCGTAACCAGAACCCACAGCCTCAGCTTGAAGATGGTGAGTTTATTGAGTGTTTCACCGTGCCTCTAGGCGAGCTTCCTGAACATCTGCGTAGTCTCGCAGCAGATGGCTTCGTGCTGGATGCACGTATCCAGAACATTGCCGATGGTATTGAGATTGCTCGTACGCACCTCTTATAACACTGTCCGTAACCATTGGCGAGAACATAGAGATATCTACCCCCACCTTCTCGTACCTTTGTACCTTGTACCTTCGTACCGTCGTACCTTCCCTTCTACCTTCGTATCTCTGTACCCCGCTTGAAAGCTCCTGCCCCTCCTTACCCCACATGGTTCTGGTCATGTGATATGTCACTCGTACTTCGCATAATTGCGACTGACTGAGGGCCAGTCTTAAACCGTTCGACGTTCGTTTAAGTTTAGTGGCTGTGGATTACTTTTTCGCCTGGGTTGTTTACTGGTGCCGTCTCTCTTATCAGGTGCTGCTGTTTTGCTATAAAAGACACCCATCGCAGCACTGAAGAGAGCTCAAATACCTTGACGTGTGAGGATACAAATCAAGAAATCATGAGCAGTGAATATTGGATCTTTGGTTATGGCTCTCTTATTTTCAAGCCTCCTCCTCACTATAATTTACGGGTGCCCGGCTACGTAAAGGGCTTTGTTCGTCGCTTCTGGCAGTCATCTAATGATCACCGTGGAACTCCAGAGTTTCCTGGCCGAGTCGTGACCTTAATTGATAAGGAGTTCTGGCTGACACTTAATGATACACACGCCTGTGATAAGGACGACATAACGTGGGGCGTGGCATTCAGGATAAAACCTGAGTATGCGGATGAAGTGCGCCGGGACCTGGACTTTCGCGAAAAAAACGGCTATACAGTGGCCGATGTACCGTTTGTCGTGTCGCGAGTTGGTGCTGTTGACGCTGATTCACGGCCCCTGACACCAGCTTGCATTGCCGCCATCCCAGATCACATTTCTTGCTCGGTTTACATTGGAACACCCGATAACGAGGCCTTTGTGGGCTTTGAGGATCCCTCATACCTGGCCCAACGCATCTTTGACAGTTGTGGCCCCAGCGGTGAGAACCGCGAGTATTTATTCAAGTTGGCAGAAGCTCTTCATCGTGTCGCTCCTCAGTCGACTGACGCGCACATTGACGATCTTGTATCACGCGTTCGTCGTCTCGAACAGCTCGAGAGTGACACTGAGGCCGCCTTCAGTGAGCCCAAGACTCCGGAAAGCCTGCCTATTGTTCCTCTTTCGAAGACACTTGTTCATACTGATTTGTCTATAGTGGCGAAGGTCAGCTAGGCATCGTTATACCTGGACTGACTGCTATGACGTCGGCCCTCTTATTCCTCATTGATCATTCGAATCAAACGACTTTTAACTATGAAATATATAATTCATACTCCACAAGCCTCATTTCATCAAAACCACTCGGTGTTGGCTGACCTCTTGAACCTACTCTTATATGTGATGAACTCTTGTTCTGTAGGCCATTCTCCACCTGCCTTTCTCCCCATCTTCAGGATATGATCTCCGTTTGGTGCGTACATGACAAGTGCACAAAGTGTCATCTTGTTGGGCACAAATCCTATGCGATTCATCCATGGAAGTACGCCCAAGAGCTCTTGGTGATAGCCTGCTAGTCCGAGAAGAGTGATGTACGACCGGAAAAGTCCATTTGTAGGATACAGCTTCAACACATGATCCCGTTCACTGCCGTCTTCTGCTGCTCCACGCACCCACGTCTTGAACTCCATGACGACTCGCTGCGTGGCATACAATTCATCCCACACTAGATCTACTTTGTACGCGGCCCTGCATAACGACGTGATACTCGACACGTCGGGGTCAATATGATCCTGACGCATACTCTGATACGTCTTCCAAACAGCATTCGGATCCCACAAAGCTTCAAGACGCAAGAGACTATTATAAATGGATAGTGATCGTGATCCAATAGCACTGAGAACAGCACGGACAGACGCAAGGTCCGAAGGTCCACATTTGGCAATAAGTTGTGGAATGGCGCTGGGCTTCAACGAGACGCCGAATTTGGCTGACGCCTCGCTCAATACTTTGAGAGCGTCTCTGGCATCCGTGAATCCTTCACATATGCGAGCAAGCAAAAATGGACTGGGGGTTACTCCCGAGTCGCAAATACGCTTCCAAATGAGCTTCGTAGCAGCTGAGTCGAGGCACTGGATCTCCTCGAGACGCGTAAGAAGAAGAGCCCATAACATGGGATTGCAATCTGCTGCACCAATGCGGTTAATAACTCGAAGGGCTTCATCGGTATCGTTGCTTAGTAGGATGTCCATCGCGTGGACTCCATATAAATAAGGAAAGGATCCGACTGATCCTTGCGGAACAATAGCCTTGCCGGACTCATGACTCTTGAGAACAGCCAATTCACTCGGTGAATACTCGTACTCATGGTACCTCATAATATCAGTCAAAGATTTGGCACGATCCGGCGAAAGAAACCTCGCTATGTACGCAATGCCAAGGTATCCCTTGGTGTCGAGTTCCAAGCGATGGCCATTAGACTCACCGGATCCAGTCACCAATATTCTCTGTGCATCGGCTAGTACAGTGGAATCCTCAGGCGACCAGCGCGTTCCAAACTTTGCAATTAACCACAATAGTTGGTTGACGTTACGACTCTGCCTTACTTCGGGGTGAGCATGTCGCACAAACATATGGCACAGAGCAGGAATGAAGTCAATTAGATGCTGATGTAGAACGCGTAGCATTCGAATAAATAGGGCCATCTGCCATTTGGGCGAGAAGTCGACGATGCACCGCTGGAACAGGCGTAGAGCATTATGAGCATCGAGTCGGTTGGTAGCATTTCGTCGCAATGTGAACAGCACCAGGAATTCGGGCCACTTGGCTTGCTCATCAAGACATTCAATGGATTCAGTCAAACTGAAGGCTTGCACGCTTTTCAGCCATTGGTTAAGATCATTGAGACTGTATCCATGCGATTGCAACGTCGAATAAATAAAAGACTTGTTGGTATCAACTCCTTGACCAGCAAGTCGATAGTTGACAGCTTCCTCGTCCATTTTAACCAAATATCTTAGACGCTTTTCAACAACAGTGTACGAAGATAACTTCACTCCTGTCTTGTAGAACCTCGACAGTTCGAAAGCCATGACAGTGATGGTCTCTAGTATGTCGTAGCTGTCGTTATCATTGTTCACCTTGGCGCCTTTTATCTCTCGGTCCATGTCGTCACTCTCTTCGTCTGTCCTTTCTATATTCCGCAAATCTTTCACGTCGAATGTTCGTATTGGTCTATTAATTTTCCGCTTCTTCATGTTCACATTCAGGTACTCTTGATCAGTATAGTCCTGAAGCTTGAGACCCAGGCGAGGCTTCGGCCTATTGGATATACTGCGACCAGCCAACTTGGAGTTCAACTGCTTCAGCCATATATGAGAGCATGTAGGCCGCTGGCTCAGTGGCCACTGCCTCGTTATTCGCATATCATTATCCGATTGGAACTGAATCCAGTTGCAACTTTATCATATATCGAGATCAGGGTACGGATAAATCTGTTGAAGCTGCTGCTTGGGTGTTCTTCCCTACTCATGTTACGACTCGTACGGAGGAGCCTGGCAAACCAGCAGTTTGCTGGACCACGGCAGCGCTACTTCTCGGTCAATTTCACTACCCGAGGTCCTCTAATTGCTCATCTCAAAGAGCGTGGACTTGTGGCTAATGTGACGAGTGAAAACCTCGAAGGTGTGCTGAGTGCCGGGACCAAGATTTCTCTCTACTGTGGAGCTGATCCAACAGCCAAATCACTGCATCTCGGCAATCTTATTCCACTGATGGTCCTATTACACTTTTATATTCGAGGTCATACCGCCGTTTCGCTTGTTGGTGGTGCTACTGGTGAAGTAGGCGACCCTTCCGGACGGTCTACAGAGCGCCAAGCGATGGCTGACGAAACACGAAATGACAATGTTCAGCGCATCCAAGCTCAAATGAAGACGTTTATGGAGCGAGGAGCCGAATATGCCAAATCCAAAGGCTTCACAGAGTTCGGTTCCACTGTCCGTGTCAATAATGCCGACTGGTGGAGAGACGTGGGGATGCTACACTTTCTAGGCACCTACGGACGACACATTCGTGTCAGTCAAATGCTGGCCCGTGAAAGTGTAAAGCAGCGTCTTTCAAGCGAACAGGGAATTGGGTTCAATGAATTCACCTACCAGATTCTGCAGGCATTTGACTTCTGGCACCTCTACAAAACACAAAACTGCACGGTACAAGTGGGTGGAAACGATCAATGGGGAAACATCACAGCTGGTATTGATCTCATCTCACGTTTAAAAGGACTCGTGTCACCTCCACTTAAAAATGAGGCCTATGGTCTGACTGTACCACTTCTGAGCACACCATCTGGTGAAAAGTTTGGCAAGTCGGCAGGCAATGCTGTTTGGATAGATGCTGCACTGACGAAACCTTACGACTTGTATCAGTACTTTATCCAAGTTCCAGACTCAGAGCTCGACCTCTATCTGAAAATGTTTACTCTGCTGCCTTTAGAGGAAATCCCTTCTATCTTGGAAACGCATAATAAGGATCCCAGTCTTCGCCATGGCCAGCGAGTTCTAGCCAACGAAATCACAGATCTTGTCCATGGACTCGGTGCTGGCAGTCGATCAGAACTTATTTCCAAGATCCTTTTTCCTCTACCTAATTCCCCTGCTGTTCAGCACTCGGCAAAGGAGATCCTTGAAGCTTTTGATACCGAAGGTTTAGTTGTCGACTTCCCGCGGTCTCAATTGATTGGTGCTCCTTGGCGAAGTGTTCTTGCCAAAGCACTGGATAAATCGGCTTCTGAATGCTCCCGTATGCTCAAAGCAGGCGGTGTATATTACGGTTACTCGCGTACGCCTGTAAAGGCTCACCACATCCTTGAAGATAATCTAGAAGACGGTCTTCTGTTACTTGTGAGAACTGGAAAGTCCAAGTACACTGTGATTCGCGCTACGTGAAAAGAAAGTCATCATCATCTGTAAATATTTGTAAATATAACATTTTAGAAATAAATAGTTCATAACTCATTAAGCATCTTGATACCAGCAGCTGTTGTTAGCATGTTGCAACGAGACATATGTTCGTATCACTTACTCTGGCACCATGAGGATATAACGTTCCATGGCTTCACGGAATCGGTTCTTATACTGTCGGGGAGAAACAACAGTTGGCTCTTTAACACCTCCACGAACGAGGCCACGTTCCTTCACCCAGCTTTCCAGCTTTTTATCCCATGTAAATGTGCGGATGAAATCTTTGTTAGCAGTAACTCAAGAAAACGACATCACTCAAACTTACCAATTATGCCAACAACAAGCTCTTTTTTCACCTCATCTATTCCAATCACCAAGGAATAGTCCATTACATTCATCTTGGCAAGAAACAGCGTATCATTGAACAGCGACGTACGCAGCAGCTTCTTAGCATGATCACGCACAAACAGCGGCGATTCGTAGATGTACTCCACCATGTTCTCATCTAGTAGAACCTCGTTCTCTCGACCCGTCTGCTTGACATGACGATTACGCATTGAACCCTTGAGGTCAAAAATGCGTGACATTTTGCGCTGATAGAACAAGTTCTCCATCACAATCAGGTCGATCTTGATTGTCTTGCCTGTGATAGTGTTGCGTATCTGGATCTGATAAAATCCAAATATCTTGGCCAAAACAGTAGGCAGATCATGGAAGAATGCCTCAGCCATATATTCAAAGTAGGATGGAGCAAATTTGACAAACGCGTCAAGCTCAGTTTGCGAAAGCTGCTTCACCACAAGCCTATCATCAAGCGTTTTCAAGAACGCCGACCCAGACTTTCCTCCGCTTGAATCCCACTTCACGCAGCGGGCCAGTGACTGGATGTAAAACCTGTCACAACCGCACTGCTTGCGAAACGCATCAAACTGTTCAGCAAAGAATATCTTGCAACTTAGTCGAGCAGACCCCTCTTGGAACTGGTACTTAAGATGAACTCCAGTCTTCTTAAGCATCCATGTTTCGAGAACCGATTTCTCATTACCCTCAAAGTTGACATGGCCTCTACCTTGTTCAGGCTCGCTTGGTGGCTGAGACTCCTTGGAGTTGATACGTGCAAGGTAATCTGGCGAGCTTAGACAAAAGGCAATCAGAGAGCTGGGCTCATCTTCTCTCACAATGATGTCAGAGTCGGAAAACACATGCTCGGAATGAGTCATGGGATACGCTAGAGGATTCCACCCTGTGGCTGATCGATCCGCCCAGAAACTGGCAAGAGTCTGCATAAGTGATTGCTTCTCGGCAGCCTGTTCTCCAGATGGCTCAGATGGACCGTCCTTTTCCTTGTATGACTCTGCATCATTGCTTTCCTTCCCATCCAGTGATGACACCGATTCTCCCATCTGGCTCTCAGACGGAACAGCCGATGCGGGCTCCCGAGCTGACGTTGATAAGGAAGCGGTTCGATCACTCGATAGTGTCCTTTCATCGTCTGTATTAAACCGTTCGAGTCGCGGACGTTTCACAGGGGTCGATCCGGAAGAGACAGTTTTACCATTACCCAGCCTCTGAGAATCGGCGTTATCATAACCCTCTTCATCGTCAGAAATCTCCTCAACAGCCTCCTCAACATTCTTGAACACCTCAACAATTGGCTTGGATTTCGCAACTGGGAAAGCTTTGAAGCGCCTGTCCGTCAACATGCGACGCTCGCGTGCACGCTCCATCTCAAACTCTCTCGACAGCTGGTCAAAATGCTTGGCCAAAGATGAAACTTTTGATGAACCAATCCCATGTCTGCCTGACAGAAATTGAAGCTCGCGATTTCCAAATCTTTGCCTGAGAGATTGAGTGGGAAACGAGATTCTCTCAGCAAACTTCTTCTTTTGGGGCTGGCTTGGAGATATGGTGAGTGCATCTTCTTTTTGTCTTGACTTGCCAGATTTATCACTCGTTATTGGCAACATCATAGGCCTGTCCAATTTAAGAGTTGGTATCGAGCTTCCTTTAGCCTTAGTCATAGGTCGCTTGGATTTATCGCCATCTAGCTGGGGAGATGGTAACGGCGTTCTTAGAGCAGGAGGAACGCCGCTTTCGTCTTTCTCAGTCACCGCCGCCTTGCCGCGTAATACCTCGGCATTGCTTGGTCTCAAAGGAATCGGCGCTAAAACGACAGACACCGCATTGGATGCGAGCTTATCGCTACCGTTGCTCTTGCTGCTGTCTTCAAGCGACTCGACCGGCCCAGCAATCTGAGGTGCCGTATCACTCATGTCCTTGAAGGTCGCACTAGAACTAGGAACAGTTTCTTGTGAGGTAGAGCTGTGCAGGGGAACCTTTTCAGAAAGACTTTCTGCAACTGTAGTTGTCTCTTTTTTGACCTCTTCCTTCGATTCGCCGACTGTTGAGAGCGAGATATGTACATCTTTCATAGGATCATCCTTCTCTACCATAGGCGTATTGTTGACATCTGTACCAGTATTCTGCTCGGCAGACTCGTCATTCAAGAAGATTTTCTTCAACTGTTGCGCAGTAATACGAGTAATATCCTTCTCTGAGGGGAAGAAACTGCTTTCGAAATCTGCAAACTCGGCATCCCAGTTTACCACAAACTCCTGCATTGTTCGCACAACGCGATTAAGTGACAGAATGTCAGTGACGTCAGTGGCCTCGTAAATCTCATCAAGCAATGTCAGAGTAGTGGTGCGTTCTTCAGCGGCCTGTTTTTTCAACTCTTCCGTTCTCAAACGGCACTCATCAATTTTATCAACAGCCAAACTGTCGATAGCAACACGGTTTAGTCGATCTAGCACGCTATCCCAAAACTTGTGCGCGCGCACAACGATGCTGCTGTAAGAATCCACCTTGTACTTCACGATGTTGGATATGTTCCAAGCAACCTTTGGTCGAGGTGGTGTTACTTCCAGCAAGTCAACTGTATCATACTCAAAGCGCACAGCTAGATCGTGCAGACCAAAGTACCTAATATGGTCCTTGTAGATATCATGAGTGCACATTCCAGCTCTAAGTGACAGCTTTGAGCTCCAAAATGACAGTTCGAGGTACTTTCCAAACGAGTACTTCCATGTGAACGGCGACATCGGCAGTACTGGCATGGTGCTATTGCATTTTTTGCAGTAGCTCCACATCAGAATAGTATTCTGTAATCCCGGAAGTTTACATTGAAACTTTTCAACCATGACATTGACACGCCCAGATCCGTTCACATAATTGCGGAAGTGCTCACGAATAGGAAACCCACAACCATCTTGACAGGCTGTATCGGCGGTGGAACAAAGAAACTCCACATACTGTCCTAATGTCATGTCCGATTCGCTGTAAAAGTCGATACGCAGATTTTCCGGTCCCACGCAAGGAGTTCGAGTCGCTGAACATACCACAGTAAATAGCACAGAGAGGTTCTGGTGACTGGAGGGATTGAACATGAAGGGAGACTGTGCATAATACATGTCCCATTGACGTTTTTCACTGGCAAGGACATCTTGAAGACCTTCAATCTTCTCCTGCCCAATGGCCATCACCATATGGCGCGCAGTAGGTAGTCCCCCTGGAAGCTTGTCTACATCTTCAGGATTAAGACTCAACTCTGAGACAACTGTTTCAGCAACCTCAGCATCATCAAGCTTGTTCTGAAGTTCAGTGAATCTGTTCTCCGCCTCAGCGAGGGCAGTTTCATATTTGCGAACTTCCTGGAGTAGATAGGGGATGCCATAACTGACAAAAGGTGATGACGACACGATTTTGCCAACTTGAGACTTCATCACTTCCTCAAAATAGCCGTTCTCCTGCTCATCTTTGGACTCAACCAATTGTGATTCAACCTTGGAGACCGTATCCCCGGATGGAATCAACACAAACTGGTCACGCATGAGTGCTGTCTCCAAACGAAGGTTGAATACAACATAGACCATGAACTCCACTACTGACTTGACGTGCCCCAAAGTCTCCATATCAGCACCGCGCAGAACAATGGTGCAGCCGAGCTCCTTTGGAGCGCCTTCAATGAAGACAAAGGTCTTGGCGACGTCCTTAAACCGATAACTCTTGACCTCTAGCAACGAGCATTCACCCAGTCGGGGATTCATTGCTAGCTTGTCGATAGATGTCAATATGTCGGCTCTTGTATACCGCGCTATGCGTCCCAGTGTGGACGGCTTCGTGTTCAGAATAACGGTAATACCCTCTCTTGCCAGTAGATCAATAGCCAGTCCGCTAATACGGTTTGACGCAATGAGAACACTGGGACTCAACGCAGCAATTCGTTTAACCAGCTTCTTTGTATACTCTGTCTCCTGAGCTAACACAGGATCAAGAGACATGAAGTGCTGATCTGTTCTTGAATACTCGATAGAGAACGAAACAAGAAGAATTCGCGGATTCATTATCTTCGTAGGCATAGACTTGAGCGCGGGTCCCTTTGAGAAAATAGTTCCATCAAGATAGGCTGAATCCTTGTAGCTACCACCGGGAATCCTCTTTACCTTGACGTAATGTCGAATGTCAATGCTGTCACCGCCACGAATGTCCAGATCAATGTTTTCGGCACACAGCAGAAGCGGATGTAGGAGCACTTTCTGCCATTTCGGTGGGAGCTCAAAGTATTGCAGAAGTTGAATAAAAAATAGTCGAGCGTGCGCAATACTTGCCTTGTTGAGGTCAATACTAGGAGCAGGTACCGGGTCCTCACCGGCTATCACCTTACTCTGCGTTGACCCGCCACCATGGGGGGTACGGCCAAAGTAAGAGCCCGTAGCAGTATTCAAGAAGCTTTTGCGGCGCTGACCAATCCTCATAAGACTGTGCTTGCCTATCTCTGTGCCAGCACTCTCGCCTCTCAATGTAGTAACAGTCCGAGTGGTGCCACTTCGCGGTCTGCGAAATGACTCACGTCGAGACATTTTTTCAGTGTTGGACAGGTCTCCATCAGACTTGGAAGAGTTGAGAACGGAGAACACACGCATCGTCTGCTCGTCTTCCTCATCTTCGGAACCTTCGTATTCGTCGAATTCATCGTTGGTACTCTTTGGAGATTCAGCAAACGTAGAGGGTAACGAGTCCATGATGCTCTCTTTGGTTGGTGTTCTCGGCACCTGAGAGCTCAAGCGATGAGTAGCATCCAATGTCGAAGCACGCGATCGACCTCTGCCAGATAAGCGAGAACTGCTGCGCGGGGAGCCAGCCATATTGTTCTCTGAAGGAGAGATCTCGACTTGTTCACCCTTGCGCGTGGCTGGGATGGCCATCATTGGTGCGGGCCGTGTGGGTTCGTCAAAGGTCACTTCAATAGTAGGCATGGCTGTATCATCAGCTGGTACTGGTGAGTCGGGAGGTGCCTGGTCCAAAATGGAAGGAAGGGGGACCGAAGCAGAAGAGGTGACTGGTGTGCCGAACTTATCCAAGACGTCAAGACAGCTTCTGCAAGATCTCATCTTGCCCTTATAATTAAATGATTTCCCAGGGATAAGAGTCGTACAAGAGGAGCAGAAGATTTGGCCACATATCCTACAATGGTGCTTACGCCTCCAAGTTGTGAATGGCCGACCACAAGAAAAGCACTCGGCGGCGTTTTCATCCTTCATCCAAAAGTCTTTACTGAGCCCTCCGAACCGAAGTGGTTCAATTCGCTTTGACAGCTGAGAAATGACGTAGCTACGCTGTGACGGGCCATTCTCAGGATGAGCAGACATGATGCTCTCAGTGTCACTATTGTCGTCTTGTTCGAGCGCGTATCCGGGCAAATGACTTCGCGGGTTGTATGAGTGCAGAGTCGAGATACTTGGGGTTCGTGACAGTTGTGATGGCCTTGCAGGAGTAGATGCAGTGGTGCTGTCGGTGCTCGTTGAGTCGCGGGGGGGCTTGTTATCACCAAGTGTAGATTCATCATCCACGTAACTGAGATCACCAGTAGAAGGAGGAGCGCGTTGTGAAGCCGGCACAAACACGGGAGATTCGGTTCTATGTGATGACGAAGGCACCCAGTGATTGTTGATATATCGGAGGTTTGAAGATGGCTGTGCTAGTTGAACGGGTCGAGCAGTATCCACCGATGATGTTGTTCGAGAGTGTGAAGAGCTCTCGTCATCGGGCAAAATAGGCGAAGATTCGGCGGGTTCATGAGACGTGACCTGTTCGGGATCCACAGTTGTTACAGTCATGGGAAGGACTGTGTGCATGGCGGAGGTGGCAGCTGTAGTCAACGACTTGACACGGTTGTAGAAGATTGATAGTCCAGTGCCATCGTGAGGACTTTCGGCAAACTGACCCGTAGGAAATTGGGTCAGCCCATTAACAGGTACATCGATACGACCACCCGACCGTCGTGGATGTGTTGAATCAGGCGGCATGTCTACGAGACCCGTGCCGGAGGTCCTGGAAGTGGTTAAAGACAAGAAAAATGCCGGGTCAGTTGAAGTTGAGGTTCATTCATGCAGGGGGATAAATATATAGGGTCTGGGGTAAATTAACACGGGAACAATTCAATCGACCTTTAACAGCTTCCTAACAGCCTATTTCCCATGACTTGGTTTGACACGGTCCGGTACCGCCAGTGGTTGGCTCTACTGGTCGTGTGGAGTTTTGTGATGGGATGGGCGACGGGTTACTCGAAACTCAACGGCCGTCAGACGCGTGCTCTTGCCGGTTCACACTCGCCTACTGAACCACTCGATAGCGATAACTCAGCAGGACTTCTGAAACCCATTCTTAGGGTGCGCACTCCTGGAACAGAGGGATCCGCTGAAGTTAGAAATCATCTGTTGTCAGTATTTTCAAACCTCACCGACTCACATTGGGACGTAGAGCTGGATGAGTTCAGTGAAGCTACGATTCTTGGCCCAGACAACATCACCTTCACAAATGTCATAGCCACGTTACAGCCTCCTCAGTGTGACCAAGGGAACGTAGGACATCTTGTTCTGGCAGCTCATTACGACTCGAAGATTGAACCTCAGGGGTTTATTGGAGCTACTGATAGTGCACTGCCCTGTGCTCTGATCTTGTACGTTGTGCAGGTTCTCGACGAACTGATCCGAACCAAATGGGCCAATAACAGTGTCCAGGATAACTGCCGGCTAGGAGGTCTTCAGGTTATTTTTTTCGATGGAGAAGAGGCCTTTAAAGATTGGACTGATACTGACTCGATCTATGGAGCGCGGCATCTCGCTCAAAGTATGGACGACAGCGTGTTCCAAGTCGGTAGTCTGCATCGCACAAGGGTCCAAGCAATTGATACTCTTGTGCTCTTGGATCTTCTGGGCACGCCAGCTCCAAGCATTCACTCGTACTTCCGTGAGACGGACTGGCTTCACAGGAGTCTCGGGACCGTGGAAGATAGGCTGCGACGGCTCAAGGTGTCGATGCTCGCTGAAAAAGCTGGCACCTTCTTTCCACGACCTCCCAAATTCGAATGGGGAGGCTTATTAGGTGATGACCATATGCCATTCCTTAAAAAAGGTGTTCCAGTTCTGCATCTCATTCCTTATCCCTTCCCCGCCGTCTGGCATCAACCGGTAAGTTTTATTTGATCTCTGGATTCTATTGTCGAGTAACTAACAGCAGAATGATGATGGAGACCATCTTGATTCGACAACGATTCATGATCTGGCCCACATTCTTGTCACATTCGTGGCCGAATATCTAGAACTAGGCCCTATGATTGACACAGACAAGGATGAGTTATGATAAAGCTTGTGAGAGTCACTAATCGAGGCCTCGAAGAGGAGGTCGGATAAGACAAAGAAGACCCCGAGCGCATTGTCATATAGATATACAAGGTCCATAGGGACATAATGAAGAGCTATTGCTTTCTGATAACTTCACAAGTGTGAAGTTGAGCTCCGCTGCTCTGGTATTTTACAAGAATGATGATGATGAGGGATTTTTCAGCACGCCTAGATCCTCGTGCCTTGATTAAACATTAAATGGTAGCGGTTGTTTAAACAGCTTCATCCCCAGTCATTCTTCCAGTCCAATCGTATAGACTATTTCGTTGCCCGACTGCCACTGGCATGACGGAAGAACTTCATGCCCATCCACGACACAATACTCCACACCCACCCAACAGCAAACACGAGAACAACCATCGCAGGATAGTAACCTTTTATGGGAAATCCCGTTTCATCCTCGTAGTCTGAATATGACGAGATCTTATCGCCAGGCGGTAACAGCACTAGATAGCATCCGCCAATAAATATAGTTATCGAGACCACCAGTATGGACCATCCCCAGCGCTCGATGTCATCGGGAGACCAATGCTTACTTGGCTGAGTTTCTCCCTGGACCTCAAAATGTACCACAGGACTGAAGGAATTGCGCCGTGATGGGATTATCATCGATGGAGACCGTGGAAGCTCACCATATGCTACTGGTGATACTGTGCGCTTAATATCAGCAGCCATGGACGGGAACGCCGTTGTCAGATCATCATCATACACTCGTGTCACCAATGCTTTCGATTTATAGTAGACGGTTCCCGAATGAAGTGTTTTGTATGATTCGGTGAAGGCGTGGTCGCTGAGGATGCGACCTACAACTGTTGAATCATCCGTCACTTGTACGAGGCATATTGACGGGTCAGATACAATGTTTTTCAATAGATTTGAGGTCGCTGCATTGACACGCAGTGCTATTTTGAGTCCCTTGGATCGTGCAGAGTCGATGTGCGATAGAACAAGTTGTGATGAGGAATCGGTACGAGTCACTGGTGGTTAGAATGAGGATCCATAGGTTTTTAGTTACCGTCACTTACAATCCAACTGGACTCCTTTAAACGGTTGAAGACACGTCCATATAGCGCCACTGATATCCTCAGATGGACTTATCCGTATAAACACGTCATCAGTGCTGGAATGAACCCATTTCCAGTTATCTGCTAGTCGAGGTCGTCCAGATACAAACCGGATCAACTGATGTTAACAAAAAGCGCCCCACACAACCATCGCAGAACATCATACATTACTGCTTTCAAGACTCTGTAGACTCGTGAACCTCACACATAGCGCACTAGGCCCCGCGTGGCCATTGGCTGTGCCGAGCCGGCCATTTCGTGTCATGGCTACAGATCAAGAATGAGTGATGGTTCGCGGGGTATAAAATGTTCCGTGCCCTGATATATATGAAGGGGCCGAAGCCAGAGGAGATTCCTTTTTTAAACCTACTAAACCACCAATTTGGCATCTCGAAGCGTCACTTTGGCGGATTACTGGATAAGCCGAGCATTTCTACTGACTTTAGAACTGAGATTGTGAAACTGACGGTTTTCGAGACAAAACACGTAGACTTTGAGTGGTCTTTCGTATAGCTGACCGTTCACTATGTCGATTGCTGAGACTCTGGCTAGAGTGGCCAAGATACCTCTTGCGTACGAAAATGCAGAGGTTCTGGATGCTGCGCTTGACATTCTGCCTCTAGGTGAATTCTACGAAAAGGCCGAGGACCGTGAAGCGGCCGATCCGCAATGGGGTCTACAAGATTACCTGATCATCGAGTGTCTTGCGTGGTTCAAGAACAGTTTCTTCAAATGGGTCAATTCTCCAGAGTGCACGTCTTGTTGGGTGAGTATACCATGTGTTGGTTGGATTTCTGGACTTTTTTCTAACGCAGGGAGAAACTAAGGCTTTTGGATCAGCTGCGCCAACTGCTGAAGAAAGAGCTGGTGAAGCTGGTATTGTTGAGATTCATAAATGTACGAAGTGCGGACATCTTGTGCGATTTCCAAGATACAATAATACCAGGAAATTGTTGGAGTTCCGTCAAGGACGGTGTGGAGAATGGGCTAATGTAGGTATTATTAACGGAACGAACCAGTGGTGTGAACAAGGTATACTAACTAAACAGTGCTTCACGATGATTTGTCGTGCACTGGGATCTAATGTGCGGTACATTTGGAACAGTGAGGACCATGTATGGACTGAAGTGTATTCAGACAAGCAGCAACGATGGATCCATGCTGATTCATGTGAAAACGCATGGGATAAGCCTCTGTTGTACGGTGAAGGATGGGGCAAGAAGATGGCTTATGTGATTGCATTTTCGGTTGATGGTGCTGTGGATGTCACACGACGGTATGTTCGCGACAAGTCCAAGGCTTTGCCGAGGGATAAGATCTCCGAGGATCGGCTCAGTTTGGTACTGTTTCAGTTGACCAGTGCTCGTCGGGCAGCCCTTTCTGCCGAAGAGATCATGCGCCTTGATGACCGCGATAGCATTGAACAGGCAGAGCTGGCCTCGTATGAAGAGATACCTGCTCCCAGTAAAGTAGAAGATGTGGGGCCTCGAGAGAGTGGTGCAGGTGAGTGGACTCGCCAACGTGGAGAGGATGGTTCAAAGTAAAGGGTCTGTACTTTATGGGACTGTACATTCGTGGAAGGCTGTTATTTCATGGGTACTGTCATGGAGGCTGTTCTTTCATGGAGGCTGGTTCTTTCATGGGACTGTACTTTCATGGAAGACTGTACTTTCGTGGGACTGTACTTTCATGGAGGCTGTACTTCGATGTGTCTCTTTGCAAATCAGGTGGAGGTATTATTATGAACTGCTTGATGTTTACGAAGAGGGTTTTGTGGACATTAGTTGGTCTGGTGTACCTTCCACTCTGCTGACCGTCATCCAAGCAGGGCAATTGAACCGTTATGGCTCAGATGCCGTGATTTGAAGAGTTTACTCTGATGATTATGTCGAAGGTGTAATAACTACATCATCACTCCAAGCTGGTTATTAGGCTTCATTCATGCCCCGAGTCAGGCCAGAGCTACCTGTACAATATTATAGATGACCAAAAGCTTCATCACCTGTATGGACGTGAGCTCTCTATACCGTCAGTGGTGAACATGACCAAAAGTTTGTTCACATCAACTATACAATTGAAATAATTCTTCATATCCAAAGGTACTCAAGTTCATATATCTCCTTATACACCATATACTTAGCATTCATATTATCCTCGTACTGTGCAAGTGACTTATGGAGACGAGACTCGATGGACACCAACATTACAACAACCACAGAAACCCCTCAAGTATATAAAGTATACAACAACTGAATGATAAACTTATTTATATATAATTACTAAATCCACATCCAATTCACTTCCTCGGTATCGGCCAAAAATCATACCCCGGATTATTGGACCCTGAGACCTAGCCCTCACCAGCACCGTAAACCCAGCCTCCCGCCTCCTCGTTGAGCTCGTGTTCTCCTGACATTTAGAACTTGCTCCAACCCAACAATTGACACTTCTTCCTGCCATGCGACTCTATGGTCCTGTAGTTGCTGGTTTGTGGCTGGCGAGGACGGTGCTGGCGCGTGTACAGCCTGGCATGGGCCTTGCTACCGAGGGCATGTCAGGAACGATTGATATCTGGGGAGGATTCAACCATCCTCAAAAAGAGCCCGAAGATTGTCCTCCTTGGTGAGTATATTATTACGACACAGGTACACAACAACTCAGTTAACAAAAGCTTTAATTGTATGCTTCCAGCATTCAAATGCCAGCAATTCGCCACTTGTAACGAGTTCACGGGCCGTTGCCTCTGTCCTGCGGGCTTTGGAGGCGACGATTGCTCTCAACCAGTATGTGGTAGCCCTGCTGATGGCAACAACAGACCCATTCGTAATGGAACTTCATGTGAATGCTCTCCTGGGTGGAAAGGTATCAATTGTAACATGTGCACCGACGACCAGTCATGTAACGGCTTTATGCCTCCTGGTGAACAGGGAACTTGCTACAAGGGTGGTCTACTCGTCAACAAGAACAACCAAATGTGCCAGGTCACCAACCGTAAGATCCTTGATATCCTGGCCGGCAAGATCCCCGAGGTCACTTTTAGTTGTAACCGCACTTCTGGTGAGTGTGACTTTCAGTTCTGGGTCGACCAGCAAGAGAGCTTCTACTGCGATCTTCGCAATTGTGACTTCCAACAGGAGATCCGTTCTGATACCAACATCACTAGATATGAATGTCCTGAAATCAGTTGCTCTTGTGTGCCCGACCGTATGCTGTGTGGTCAGGAGGGCTCCATTGATATCAGCGAATTCCTTACCGAGACTATCCGTGGTCCGGGCGAATTTAACTGCGACGCGGGCTCAGGCAAATGCTCCTTTTCTGAGCCATCCATGAACGACCTCATCAAATCGGTGTTTGGTGACCCCCACATTACTCTCAACTGTGCTGCTAGTGAATGTCTCCACTATACAGAGATCCCCGGCTACCATGTTCCTGAGAAGAAGCTTGGAAAGGGGTTTGTCATTGGAGCCTATGTGTCGGCATTTGTATTTCTTGCCGGAGCTGTTTTCGTGTTTACGTATTTCATGCGTCGTTCGCAGCAAAACAAGATTGGCTGGACCCAGCTACCTCAGGATAGTGACACGGCCAAGCTGCTTGCCAACCACAAGCCTGCAAGTCTACAGTTTTCGGATATCTCGTACAGCGACAAGTCACGTCCTGATATTCTCAAAAATGTGTTTGGCCAGGTCCGTGAAGGTAAAGTCATGGCTATCATGGGCGGTTCGGGTGCTGGTAAGACGACTCTGCTAGAAATTCTCGCTCAGAAAACCAAGCGTGGTACTAGCGAGGGTTCTATCTACGTCAACGGTCGTACGATGGTGCCCTCCAAGTACCGCAAGATTATTGGTTTCGTGGACCAGGAGGACTGCATGATGCCTACTCTAACTGTCTACGAGACGATTGTCACGAGTGCGCTATTGCGTCTACCCAGATCGATGAGCGAGGATGCCAAGCGCCTCCGTGCTCTGGAGACGATGAGCGAACTTGGAATCCTTGGCCTCAAAGATCAGATTATTGGCAACGAGACGAACCGTGGTATTTCGGGCGGGGAAAAGCGCCGTGTTGCCATTGCTTGTGAACTCGTGACGAGTCCTTCTATTTTGTTTTTGGACGAGCCGACCTCGGGACTTGACGCTTACAATGCGTTCAATGTTGTTTCGAGCTTAGTGAATCTTGCCCGTAACTACAACCGTACAGTTGTTTTCACGATCCACCAGCCGCGGTCCAATATTGTAGCCATGTTTGACGACCTCATGCTGCTTGCTGAGGGCCAAGTCGTCTATTCGGGACCGCAGTCGATGGTGAATGAGTACTTCTCTGACATTGGCTATGCTTGCCCTCCAGGCTACAATCTTGGGGATTTCCTTGTTGACCTGACTATGGAGGCTGGACCAGACTATTCGTCCCATGATACACCCGCAGAGACGTCTCCTAGCGAAGACGACGATCTGCATAACCCGTTAGCCCGGTCGACGACACTCGAAGAGTCGACTCGTGAATGGCAGCATTTTGCGTCTCATCGTCGTGACTTGTCCGGAAACGATGCGCTGAACCGCCGAGGCGCACGCAGACGATCGCTTATCCGACCTCCTGCATTGGACGCTCTCGTAGAGCTGTACAAGAACAGCCATGTTGCATCAGGAGTCCAGGACACTATCCAAGAGGCTATTCAGCAGGTTGAGTCGCAGGAAAGCGCTGGCTCCGAGACTCCTGTTGATGGAGAACAGTCGAGCGAGATTGTTGACGAGTTTGAGTTTGCAGGACAAGATCGAGTTGGCATTTTTGGTCAGTTTGTTGTACTGTCGGGTCGCACGTTCAAGAATCTTTACCGAGACCCGATGCTGCTGCTTACGCACTATGTGATGGCTGTATTGTTGGCGGTATTTTGCGGTGTGCTGTACTTTGACATCAGCAATGACATTTCCGGATTCCAGAACCGTCTTGGGTTGTTCTTCTTTTTGCTAGCACTGTTTGGGTTTTCGACACTGACGACGCTGCACCTGTTTGCGGCGGAGCGCATTATATTCATTCGTGAGCGAGCCAATGGCTACTACCATCCGATTGCATACTATATTTCCAAGGTTCTGTTTGACATTGTGCCACTGCGGGTGCTGCCACCTATTCTACTTGGACTTATTGTGTACCCGTTGGCAGGATTGTCGACGGACGGATGGGCGTTCCCGCGGTTTTTGGCGATTCTGGTGCTGTTTAACCTGACGGCAGCAGCCATTTGTCTTGTTATTGGCATCATCATTAGCAATACGAGCGTGGCCAGTCTTGTGGGATGTCTTGTGATGTTGTTCAGTCTGCTATTTGCCGGATTGTTTCTCAACCAGGATTCGATTCCGTTGGGAGCAGTGTGGTTCAAGTACCTGTCCATCTTCCACTATGCTTATGAGGCACTGGCAGTGAATGAGGTCAAGTATCTGACGTTGATTGAGCACAAGTTTGGTCTCAGCATAGAAGTTCCTGGAGCCACGATTCTGTCGACGTTTGGATTTGACTCGGGTGCCATTGGCCAGGATATTATTGGGTTGGCTGTATTTTTTGTGGTGTTTTTGTTTGGAGGTTACCTTGCGTTGCACTTTGTATTGGTTGAGCGTCGTTGAGCAGACGAGCAGAGCAGAACCAGCTTGCCTGAGCTGAACAGCGCAGAACTAGTTCAGCTTTGAGAAGAGTAGTCGGAGAGTCTCTGGCTCAACTCGAGGTTTACCTTCAAACCTGTGACCACTGTCGATGGCATGTATCATTCATTCCTATTTTTAATGGACTAATTTACTAGGTGTAGAGTAATAAGTATCTGATGACAGGCTGTTGATCAAGGAGGTTGTTCCTAATTTGTAGGTTGACAGTCAGTTTATATTTGACACTGTACGATTGTATTAGCAGGAGTTGTAGAAGAGTACGATGTATTGCCAGTAATTGTAGAAGAGACAACAAGGAGTTTAAAGCTCCGATCATCGGGATGATATTATCGATGTAGCATAGAAGGCATCGGGGTATCATGCATGGATGATGCATCGAATCGAGAAAGTAGACGGTAATCTTTGGTATCGATGGTATGTTTGATATCGGTAAGATGGTCCCTCGGTTTGTTTTTGGCATGTGAACGGAATAGTACTAAAGCTCGGCTGACAAACAGGGATAGTAGATGTTTCACGTGGAGACGTACAGACCGATAAAGGGCGATACGAGGGTTCAAACTCAAAGAGGTGATTGATGCAGAATGAACAACTGGTACGATTTTCCGGCCGGAATCCAATCGGGCAGGAACAGAGCGGGGGCACATGTGTGGAAGTTTGAACTCGAAGCTTGATAGACATGGCGGTACAGGAACGGTGTGGAGTAGTGAAAGCAGTAGAGTTTGGCGGGCGGAAGGCGGATGCTGGATCATGACGGATCGAGAAATCGGAGAAGCGGCAAGATAGCAGACGGAGATGACAAGGAGATGAGAAGGGGGCTTTAAGCAGAAGGAGAAGAAGGAGAAGGAATCAAAATCAAATAGTGAGAGGGTAGAGGAGATTCCATAGACTGATACTTTTAGTAAGAGTCTCAATATTGATGTCAGGTCACATCAATTGTATCTGCACATTACTACACATTGAACAGTACCGTTGTTCAAGTGCAGTACAGATGCATCTAGACATGCATCGAGTCATCGATAACTCATCACAATGGCGCAGACTGTAGTTGTACTGCACATTTATTAGTGCAGTGAGTGGTAGCGCGTGGTAGTGCGTGCGTAGTCGTGGAGTCAGCAGTGCGTAGTAGAGTCAGTCGTGGAGTCAGTCGTGGAGTCAGTCGTGGAGTCAGTAGTGGAGTCAGTAGTGGAGTCAGTAGTGGAGTCAGTAGTGGAGTCAGTAGTGGAGTCAGTAGTGGAGTCAGTAGTGGAGTCAGTAGTGGAGTCAGTAGTGGAGTTAATAGTGGAGTCAGTAGTGGAATCAGTAGTAGACTCAGTAACCAGCAGTAAGGGCCATTCATGACTTCATGACTTCATGCCTAGTCTCGTAACGTGTCACAACTATACTGACACAGCTGTTTAGCACTGTACTGACACAACCGTACTAACACAACTGTACTAACACAACTGTACTGATACAACAGTAGCCTGGTCTCAAGGGTAGTCCTAATGGTCTGGGTTCCGTATCTCCACCGATTCTAGTCATTAATACGAGGGTCACCGCCCTCGATTACTAACATTGACAGCAGGCTGGGCCGCTAAAAGTGAGACAAGGCATCGCATACAAGAAAAAAGATCCGTTATCAAGGGCTGAGGCGGCATAGAATCCCGCCTTCACCGGCGGCTCCGCACAGCGCAGGGACCATCGGCTCGGAACTGGCATTTCCGATGACGGGCGCTACAGGCGGGAACTGAGCCGCCAAACAGGCTTGTTCGGATATTTACTCGGATTATCGTCAATGGCCTTCAGTTAGTGTTGACCTTCCCGATGTGTAAGCAGTACTTGTGACGCCTTGACCGCCCACTGCCTTGTGGGTATCGCGATAGTGCCCAGTTGATGTGCGTTAGTGCCAATTAGTCTAGGGGGGAGACAAGGCAGTGGTGAGGGTGAGGAAGGAAGAAAGAAGTAAGTAAGTGAAGGAAGTAAGAAGTAAGTGAAGGAAGAGGAGAGGTAAGAGGATAAGTGAGAAGTGGAAGTAAGAGGGGAAGTAAGTAACTAAGAGAAGTACAAGTAAGAGGGGAAGTAAGTAACTAAGAGTAGTAGTAAGTAATTAAGAGAAGAAGGGAACTAAGATCTGAGGGGTAAAGGGTAGCATGAACTCCAATATAGACGGTGTTACAAGGAGATGGATAGTATATAGACAAGTAATGATTGGAGGTCAATGCTATTAATTGCTGACCGTGACTAAAGTAAGGTGTACAGTGTACAGTAGGAGTCAGTACAGGGTACAGTAAGAGAGTAAGTAAGGTTAGAGATTAGAGAGTAAGGGAGTATATTAGAGAGTAAGTTCGTAACTGTAAGAGTATACAGTAGAAGGTATGGTAAGAGGGTACAGAATCTGTATATTAGAGGGTACAGTAATGAGCTTGATACATTAGAGGTTCATTGGTTCATTAGTCATTAGTTTATTGGTTCATTACTTCATTGGTTCATTATTTAATTGGTTCATTCCTTCACTGGGTCATCCCTTCACTGATTCATTACTTCATTCCCTCCTACACACATAAAATACTCAATTGAGCTCAATGACCCTCGATGACCCTCAATCAACTCAATCACCTCGGTACCGCCACTTAAAACCCATTGTTATTGTACCAATCAACACGAGCACGATACGCAGAGGCCTTTGTTATCCTGATCAACAGTACCTGCGCCAAGTGTCTAGGGCGTCAGATCCGATGAGGCCCGCCTTCTCCGTCCCTAGTAACTGGACCAATTACCAATTACCAATTATTACAGCCAAGCCAATAGCCAGTGATAGGTCTGGGAGATTCATTTCTGGTAATACATGACCGATTGTTCAATTGTCTTGTCAATTCTCAAAGTCACTGTATCATTTATCAGTCCCGCCAACCCACCCTCCATACGCTCCCCGATCCTCGCCTAACGGACTTGAAACTTAAAGGCGCGAGCCCTTACCGATAGGCCGAAAAACAAACGCAGCCAAAAGCAATGCCAGCGGGCCGACACCGTGTAAGGGCAGAGGGCAACAGCTGAACGGCGGGGCGGCGCGCAGGACAACTGTAGGATATTTCTAGTTAACATTACAAACAATTCATATGATAAATCTATATGATTAAATTCAATTCATTGATGGAGACCCACCGGTTATGTTTTCCGTCTTCTCTTTATAATGGAATCCCACCACCATCCTCGGCATTACCCCCTGCGCCGCCTGGCCCCGCCCTCACCCCTACCCTAGCATGCAACCCGCTGCTGCCCCTGCCCCTGCCCCCGCTGCCTGTCTGCATCAACCCTTCGCCCTGCCCATACCACACCCCTACCCTACCCTGGCCCCCGCTCACTGGCAAACCGCAAGTGGCTTTCTTGTTTCCCAACTCTCCCCTTTCAACTTGTACCCTTTGATATATAATCGTCGGCACTTGCCACTTTTTATTTCTCTAAGTGAGCCGTTGGTTGCTGCGTGACTTTGGCATCGTTCCATTCGTCTCCGCCCCTCCCGTTGTTATCTTTTGTTTTGTCCCCGTCAACTTTGGGCGCTCTTTACTAGCAATCCTCAGGCCGGTTTCCCCCCCCCCCACCAACCGCCAATTTGCCCCTCGGACGAATCCTAAATCTGAAATTTGTCACGAATCGTCCCAACTCACCACGAAAAGTTCCCGACTTTGCACGACAACTGCTCATTGCAACAACGCCGTGTATATCGTTTGACCTTTAAGGATCAGTCATTTTTTTTATTCCTACGTCGCTTATTTGTCCTAATCCTGGCATTACTCTGGTAGGTGATCCTTACCTCATTATACTGGCCACTCTATCATCTACCTATCTCTCTTTCTCTCCCTTTCTTTATCCCCTCCCCTTCCCCCTATATTTATTATGAGTTCGGCTATTCCTATAGACATCTCATACCAGCGAAACTCGCTGTCATCGCAGCCCCAGCAGAGATTCCGCCGTGAAAGTATGGCCCATTCGCAGGGAATGGGTGGAATCTCATGGGGTGGCATGTCAGTGGGATCGTGGCTCCGCGATGAAGTCATGTACAACAACACACACATGGCAGCTGCTCCTATGCAGGTGAGCATGTCGCCTATCAACTCGACGTCATACCTACCCAATCTCGAGGCCGACTTTTGCAAGGATTACTCATGCTGTGGCCAGGTCCTTCCTACACTACATGATTTACTACGTCATTATGAAGAAGCCCACATCTCGCCCTCACCACCCGTCGAAGCTCCAGTGATGCGCCGTATGCAGAGTCTCGAAGCTGTGTCTACTAATGAGGTGTTTATGTCACCAGTATCGAGCAACACGGCCACTCCTACGATGATGATGGATGAGGATGATGAAATGTGCATCGACGACCCTGCTCGTCACCTCTATGTCATGGAGCGTGGTGAACATAAGCCGTTCAAGTGTCCAGTTATTGGCTGTGAGAAGACTTACAAGAACCAGAATGGTCTCAAGTATCATCGCATGCACGGCCACCAGAACCAGACGCTACACCTCAACGAAGATGGTACCTACAGCATAATAGACCCGGCGTCCAATGCACCTTATCCTGAGGGAATGGGCATGGAGAAGGACAAGCCATACCGATGTGAGGTGTGTGGTAAGAGATACAAGAACCTCAATGGTCTCAAGTATCATCGTGGCCACTCTACGCATTAGTAGTGGGGATTGTTTGGATGGTATTTTTATTGTCTCTTGATCCTAATTGTTCGTTGTCATGAGTTTACACAATCATGAGGCCATTGCGGCAGGGAAGTTTTATTCACCGTGACTGACACTAATACGATGGACAACAAATGGCATTGAGACAATTGCATTGATGATGAGTAGAAGCACACAAAAAAACGGAGTTTGGGGACCAGACGTACTTGGTCCGCGAAGGACTTGCGCGCATGTGAGTTCTTTGATTTTTGTTTGGTTGATTTATTGGTTCAGCAGGTGAAAGAGTGTTGAGATTGAGTGTTGTCAAGTTGAGCTTATGTATGGTGAGGATAATGTCGAGTAAATATCCGGTGATACCCCGGATATCACGTCCAGCATGTCGTCCAGCCAGCCGTCGTCCAGCCGTTGACCAACCCTCGTCCAATCCTCGGCAAGCTCATACAAGCTCAGTCAAGCCTCAGGCAAGCTTGCTCAGACAAGCCTCAGACCTGGTACAGCAGCTTTGTCTAGCTCAGGATGGTGGCCCGCTCCCGCCGTTGGACCCTGACAAGCTGTCCAGGGCAGGGGCGAGTTACAGGTCGAGGGCAAGGGCGTAGGTACGGGCTAGGGTGAGTAACCACCGATCGGGCCCATGCCGATCATGGCGATCGCAGCACTCTTCAACGGCCGCAGCCGCCTGCACATTTTTTCTGTTGGTTATTATGGTAGACGTTACGCGGGAGGTTTATCGTGTAGATTCAATTAATTGGTGTTTAAAGTGAGTGAGTGACATGGTAGTTGTAGTGGAAGGTAGCCGTATCGCTGGAGATAGTGCAAGATTTTTGTTGCTGGTAGACGAGGAACACAAGCTGCAATGTAGCGGTCATCTGCGAGCTCGGCCGAAACCCGGTAAACCCTCAGTAGCCGCCGCGCCGCATGGGTACCCGCCCTGGCCGGTGCATAGCTCACGCGAGCAGTGCCACCGGCCGGCAGTTGTGCGGAGCCAACAACGGGATCTTCCGGTGGGTCTGTGTGGGACGGGACCAATTGCTTGGCGGGCTAGCGGGCGTTCCTGGCCAATGCAATACGACGCAGGAGGGCATCACCGGATGGATGAAAAGATTACTGGGATTAACTAGTTACAAGGACTTTAAGCTACCTACTACCGTTTGGTGGGCAGGGTACAACTGGTGGGCAGGCAAACAGTGGGCGGGATAGGAGGGTACAGCGGGTATAGAGTATACAGCTGGCACTGGCCAGTATACAGTGGGTATTCAGGCGGATACAGACTCGGTGTAAATGATTAAGCGAGCCGGAGTATCCGCCACGGCTACCAGGTTGTCGGCATAATAATACCCAGTTGGGTAGGCGGTTCAGTAGACACAAATGCAACATTGGGGTTGTGGTGGTGGCAGGCCATCGGTACTACAGGCGGCGGACTAGTGACATTGGCGGGGCTCGACCCACCCGATCCACCAGGTCCACCGTTTAGCCGTCCATTCATACTGTCTCTGCCAATGTAACAAATCAACTGTCTCTGGTATTGCTACCGGTACTACTGGTACTGGTACTGGTACTGGTACTGATCCTACTCCTATGACTCCTACTACTCCTACTGCTCCCACTGCTCCTACTACTGGTATTGGTACTACTGCTGTACTGCTAGACACTAATAGCGCAGATCGCTGCAAGGATTCTCAGTCTAGTGCCACTAGACCCATTGCCGTGACTAGCAGCAATGAGTAGTGGGTAGTAAGTAGTGGGGAGTAAGTAGTGAGTAGTAAGTAGTGGGTAGTAACAAGGCAGCCAGAAGTAGTAAAATACTAGTAACTAGCCAACTAAGTTTATTGATATCAAGACATATTAGGTACTGCTATCAAGACATATTTAGTTACTGCTATCAAGACATATTTACTAATACCAGCGTGATTCAGCCATTTGATTTAAAGACTCCCTGTAACAAAATGATTCCTGCAAGCCAGTAACTAACATTAACTCTATAGTTTTAAAAGTACACTTTAACAAGTATTGTTGGAGCCAATTGTTGGAAAGACAGGCTGCAGTTTAAGGATTTTAGTGACAGTTAGATTACAACCAGTGTCAAACTATGAGATGCACGAAACTATACGTTAAATAGGAATTAACAGTTATTAGAACTAATAAACTAACAGGTTAACAGTTAACTTATACAAGTACTTTTAACAACACTGGAAGAATTCATGTATACCAATTGTACTGTGGAAGTAGACTTACTTTATGGAATACGCAAAACTATATCAGACAAAGACCAAAGTTATACGACTACAAGACCAACTCTCCACAACATTAATTCTCCACAAGACCGACTCTCCACAAGGCTAATTCTCCACGAGAATACCAAGCTACCGGATGAAAGCTTATACCTAAAAGACTATTCCATCTCCAGAAAACTACACACTACCGACTGGTTCAAACACTAAATATCAGCACACTCCATTTTACCTAAATACAAACTATTTCTCTCGGTATTATAACCAGTTTATTCCTCTACTACTACTACCACCACCTACTTCTATCTACCCTCCCAAACACTGTTCGCACGACCTTCACCATCAACCTAGACCTGTCGTACCACTTCCACCATCAACCTAAACACTGTTCCACTCTCACCGCCTAGACACTATTGCACTATTGGAATGCATCTCGTCATTCCTACGTCATTCTCCACCCTCCATTACTTCCCTTTCTTCTCCTCTTCATTAGCGTAACCCCCATCAGGTTAGGGCCCGATCTTCAAGCAACTAAGCCACATCGATTGATCCACTGAAAACGTCATTCCACATCTCGTTTCCATCCAAACTGGACACGCACATCTTTAACATCTTTAACATCATTCCACCTAACCTTTTAATTGAACCCGACCCACTGCTTCGGTTTCCTTCTTGCCCTACACCCCTCTCTACCACCCCAACGCGACTCCTCCTGCCAGGTACAAGTTCCAGAACCCGCTTACCGCATAAGGGCATGATCTGCCCATCAACTTCGACGCATGAAAAAAATGCTTTGGTGGCAGCTGTTCATGTGCGCTCGGACGTGCCAGGCATTGCATCAAACTGAAATGGCATCCAACAGCCTCATGCGGTCCGAGCGTAGACTTAGACATACTAGACATAATAGGCACTAGACACAGTAGACATAATAACTTAAGACCCAATAGACATGGTAGACACTCTTACAGCTCTCTAGTCTAATACTATGGCCGCGTTCCACTATAGTCTTATAGCCCTTGTAGTCTTATAGCCCTTATAGCCTTAACATAATAGCCTTAGTTTATAGTCTTATAACCTTGGAGCCTTCACTATAACTTGTAGCACACTTGAAACCTCATCATCTCACAGCTTGTTACAATAGTCCTATACTTACCTTGTACACCAACCCACTTTCCACCTCATGATCCACTTTCCACCTCTTACCCACTATACTCTTACCACCCTACCCCTCTTACCACCCTCTCACCCACTCACCCGCCTCCTACCCCTCCCACACATTCACCCACCCCCTACCACCCCCTACTCCCCATAGTCTAAACACCCCATAATAATAAACTCCCATAACGGTCCCACCATCCCCTCACTACTACAGCAACGCGTGAGGCGGCACGCGAAATGCAGGCCCAATTAATATCACCACGCCAGGGTCAGGGCTAGCCCCTCCCTGTGCTCGCCTCGCGCCTTTTTTGCCCATTTTGCCCAACTTCGTGTTCTTGTGTCTTTTTGTCTTCCTCTTCTTCTTTCCTTCTTTCTCTACTGGTCGCGCGGCTTGTTCTACTGTCTGCTGGTCCTGGTCTTAGTGCTCAATCTACGTCCCTCCTCGCTTTCAGCACTGGCTTGGATTCCTGCCCCCGCCCCTCTGCTAGTCGCCCCTCATGGCCATCTTCAATCGCAAGAACAAGAAGGACTCTCGTAGCGCCAGCGCCGCCTCCAAGGACTCATCCAAGTCGGACGGAAAGCGCCAGGTCTCGTCCGCGTCCACCGCTAGTAATGCCTCTGCTCTTTCGCCTGAACAACCTCCACTCGCTGCCTCTGCCTTTCCTCGTCAGCCCTCACAACCTTCTGCCAATGGCTCGCCAAATCTTCACTCGCCAAACACCATAGCTGGTCCTGCCTATGGAGATGCGCCTTTGTCCTCGACTGCTTCACCACAAACTGGCCGCTCAACAAGCTCATCTATGGGTCTGCGCACTACAGCCTCGCCTCAACAACAGTCGGGAACTTGGCCTCAGCATCAACAGCCTACACACATCGCAGCTTCGGCCGCTGGTGCTGCTGTTGGTGCTGTTGGTGCAGGTGCTGCCGCTGTACTTTCACCGCTATCTCCTCATCAGAAACCCATGAATCAGCAATACCCTGGAGCTCCGCAACAACAACAGCAACAGCAGCAGCAGCAGCAGCAGCAGCAGCTGCAGCAGACTCCCGGCTCGGTTGCCTCTCCAAGTCTGCGTTCAACCTCGGGAAACACCTCCATGTACCCTTGGTCGCGACACATCATCTCCAATGCCTCGCCATTCCCACGCTACGGCCACGCAGCAAACGCAATTGCTGCTCGTGACGGCGAGATCTTCGTCATGGGTGGCCTCAAGGGCTCCAACGTGTTTGGCGACCTGTGGGTCGTTGAAACTGATAACCTTACCGGCTATATTCTCGACACCGAGGGTGGCCCAAGTCCGCGTGTCGGACACGCCAGCCTGACTCTGGGAAATGCCTTTATTGTCTATGGCGGTGATACCAAAATCGAAGAAACTGATGTCCTTGACGACAACTTGTACCTGCTCAACACGACGACGCTGAAATGGACTGTTGCCCACGCTTCGGGTACGCGCCCATCTGGCCGCTACGGACACACAATCTCGACAATTGGCTCTAGAGTCTACGTGTTTGGTGGCCAGCTTGATGACGAGTTCTTTGACGACCTTATTTGCTACGACCTCACCAACCTTCGCTCCGCCTCGGCCAAGTGGGAAACCGTCCAGATCAACTCCCAGAACCGCCCTCCTCCTCGCACTAATCACACGGTTGTCACCTTCCAGGATAAGCTTTATCTCTTTGGAGGAACCGACGGTCGCCGTTGGTACAGTGATACATGGTGCTTTGATCCCGAAGACGGAACCTGGACTGCTCTCGACTGTTCGGGCTTTGTTCCTGCCCCATGCGAGGGTCATGCCGCCACCGTTGTCGATGACATTATGTACGTTTTTGGCGGCCGCTCTTCCCAAGATCAGGACCTCGGGACTCTGTCTGCCCTTAAACTAACGGCACGTAAGTGGTTCACTTTCCAGAGCCTTGGACCAGGCCCCTCGCCTCGTTCTGGCCACTCAATGTCTGTTTTTGCTGGTCATAAGCTGCTTGTCATGGGTGGTGAGTCGCCCGATCTGAACTCCAACGAAGATTACGAGGTCCCCAATGCTCGCAACTCGTCAGTCTACATCCTGGATACCCACCGTATCAACTATCCTGCTGATTCCTCGTCAGGTCAGCCCGTCTCGGAGCACTCACCAGTTCCTCCAAATGGCTCGCGCATGATGAACGCACCTTCTCGTATATCTCCTACTAGCGCCAGCCACCCGCTGTCACCCGCGTCTCCCTCTGCTCCTCACGGGCTGCAGGGAATACCTGGAGTAGCACCAGTTGCCGCATTTCCCCGTGAAGCCGCCTCGCCAACCACGGTACCGGGATCAGTTGGCCACTTTGGCTCGCAGCAGTTTGCCGATGCCACTGTACCACCTCCCCAAGGCTTCCAGGGTGCTTCTCCAGCTGCCCCGCGCCAGCCAGGCTATAGCTCTCCCGCACAGACGTACCCCGAACCAGTACAGAAACTTGAGGAACGTGCTGACTCCAAGGCTCGCTCGTATTCTGACGATGGATACGACTCCAAATCGAACACTACCTTTGAATCCGTTGACAGCCACGGCTTTCAGTCAAAGCAAATTGATGAGCAGTCCACTGGACCCAATGGTCACAGTATTTTGCCTACGAGACAGGACTCACCGACGCGCCAGGTTGCCAATATTCCTGGAGGGTGGAAGCAGACACCCTCGCCACCATCCCTTAGCCCGACAGTGAGCAGTCAGGAGGACTCCATTATTGTGAAGAAGACTCGCGAGTCTCTCGATTCCAACTCGACTCTGCCCGCTGTCAACGGCACTAATGGACATACCCCTGGATCTAGGTCTATTGATGACTCAATTCCTGAGCACATCATCGTTGACCAATCGACTCCGCGAGCTAGTCAAGCCACTGGTGACAACGACCTTGACCGCGAAGTCACCGACGAAGTTCCCGATAGCATGTCGAGCGTTTTGGAACAGCTCAAGGCGTCAAATACCTGGTACGAGTCTGAGCTGGCTGCTGCTCGCGAAGCTGGCTACGTTCCTAGCTCACGTCCTCCGGTAAATGTTCTCAAGCTTCGACGTACATCGCAGCATCTTACGCAAGATACCGATAGTTCCATTAAAGAGCGTGAAATCCTCAGGGAGGCCATTACCGAGCTCAAGAATGAGCTCAACAGCGTTCAGCAGAGTGTTCGGGGCCAGGCTGAGGAGGCTTCGAAGCGAATCAGTGCTGCCCAGCAGGAGCGTGACGAAGCTCTGGCCCAGGTGAAGCAGTTGCAAGAGCGACTGCCTACTCCTGCTGATCCATCAGAGCATGAGCGCACAATTGTTGATTTGAAGAGCCAGCTTGCCGACGCTCATGCCAGCAGGTCGTTGCTGCTGAGTAACACCGAGGGGCTCTCATCTATTGATGAGCTCAAGGCTGCCAAGCTGAACCTCGAACAGCAGCTGCGTGACCATGCCGACAAGCTTGTACTCGCTGAGCACAATAACTCACAACTACAGTCGCAGCTCGCTGAGACGCAGAAAAATGCCGATGTTCTTCACTCTACGACTGCTGAACACGTTGCTGCCCTAGGTGCTGCCTCTGCTGCCCTAGCGGCTGCTCACAGTCGCTCCTCTGAGCTGTCACAGCAGCTTGACCAGCACAAGAGTGCTCGTATTGAGCTTGAGAACCGTGTCCATGGTCTTGAACAGGAGCTTGGCGACCACAAGCACCAGTTGACGCAGTCGCAGCGTGAGCTTGATGAGCACCGCACCCTCTTGCAGCACACCAATGAGCAGGCTGACCACTCTTCGCGGGCCCTGAACTCGGGCGTCGAGCGTATTGTGACCCTTTGGACGGCATCCAAGGCATTTGGCGGCCAACGCGGTGTCGATGGTACTCCTGATGGGGCTGATGGAGAAGTTGACGAGCGCATTGCAGGCATTCAGAGTCGCCTTGATACAGTTACGGAGTTGCACGCGAAGGAGAAGAGTGCAGCGGAAACTGCTACTTCGCAACTGACTCATGCACTTAACCAGATTAGCGGGCTGAAGCGCGAGCTTGCCAGCTCTGAGGCTGCTCGTCAGGAGCTCGAGGCAAAGGCTGCGGCAGCGGACCACGAGCGATCACGAGCAGTTGGTGATTTGGATGATCACCGTGCGCAGCTCGAGGAGCACAAGAAGCTGCTCGGAGACCTTACCGAGAAACACCAAAAGCTGTCGGATCAAGTGACACAGCAGACGCAGGCGTCGAGTGCCGAGACGAGGGAGCTGAGTGCCAATCTCGACAAGGCTCTCAAGGAGCACAAGCTGGCTACTGAGCAACACGAGACTAAGTACAAGGAGCTTGAAGAAGAGTACAACAAGTCTTTGCAATATGTGCGAAACAGCGACAAGGCTCTTGGAAAGACTCGTGACGAGCTGTCGCGACACAAGGAGCTCAACGCCAAGCTTCAAGAGCAGATTGATGAGCTACGATTGCGATCTCAGCACACGGATGATGAAGAAGCTGATAATACTATTGGCGAGCGCAGTACGGCGAGCATTGGATCTTACAATAGTAAGCAGTTTGATTTGCAACTACGAGACCTCAAGGCTCAGATTATCATTCTACAGGAAGAGCGAGACGAGTTGCGTAGCTCGACTACGGAGCTAAAGAAGAAGGCCATTAATCAAGGCCAGGACTTGGCTGAGTTGCAGGAATCTGTACGTCGGTTGACCAAGGAGAACCAGCAGCTGTCGGTACGGGCCAAGCAGGCCGAGTCCACGTTGACGAGTTTTAAAAATGGAGCAGTGGTGGATCCCGAGTCTGGCAAGACACTGGATGCGTTTGCTGATGATCTGGATAAGATTCGCAGTGATCGGGAGCGTCTGAGTGGTATCATTCGTGAGAGTCCTACGCTTGAAGACTACTAAAGCATCAAACCACTACTAACCACTCAAAGTGTATTTTTTACCCCCCCCCCCTTGACGTTTATTTGTGAATATATATATATCTATTATATATAATATAAATGCCCCATCAGGCTATTGTCGACTTTTCTATTAAATTGTGAAAATGAGAAAAAAATATGGTACTTCCCGTACTTCTTAGGAACTTTCAAAATTTAAAGTTGACGTGCTTAGCGCTATGCAGGGGTAAATCAAGCTTAGCCCCTGGCGACCAAATAATAATGGAGATAATTAAGCTACAGCAACGTTTAAACTTCTATAACCAGATGATTCTAATTAGGCGGTTGAGGATGGTTATATTATGGAGGGGGTGCGCCTTTATTCTGGTGCCCTTTTTCTTGACTTCTTTCCATTATGCCCGCTTTGCCATTATCACCTGCCGCTGTATACCCTCCTCTTTCTCACTCTCTGACTTCCGAGTCTGGAGACTTGTTAGCAGCTATGAATGCCCGCTTCATAGCACGTCCTAGACACCCCGACAGTTTTCTGCTTGGTCCCATGTTGCCCATATATGAGAAGTATGGCACCATTACTCTGGTAGCCCATGACAGTACTCCATCAACTCCCATGGCCAATACTTCACCACCACCAGCAGTCCACCAGCCTTCTGGGCCTCGCGAGTCTCCGCAGAAAACACCACAAGTGACTCAAGAGTCGACTATGTCACGCCGGAACTCACCATTCCATTCACTCAAGACCTTTTTAGGCCACCAGAGAATGAAGCGTAAGTATCAGTTCGACAAGTAAAACAACTGGTGCTAACCAAACCAGTAGTTCATAAACTGAGAGCAGCTGCAACAGCAACGACACCAGTAGCAATAGCAGTGCCAGCACCAACACCAACACCAACACCATCAACATTGCCTGTACAGCCCGCAGCCAAATCTCAGACTGTTGTGCACCAACACCTCAAAGTCGGTACTCCCCGCACAGTGGGACGAATGAAACAAGCAGCACCACAAAGTGCCCACAGTCCCGCATTCGCCAAGAATTTTGTATATGATCCAAGCATCGACATGGTGACGCTCGCCAATGACACTGTGCGACCTCCACCACCGGTCGAGCCACAACCGACACATCCGTCGTCGGCGCCATCTGCCAAACACCGAAGTCGCAATCTACGTACGACTCCACGTCGCGTCGACTGGTCGCCACAACTCGAGTCAACCATGCGACCACGACCAATTGTTGCAAAGTCAGAATACACTAGCAACAGATCTCCTCAGCGGCCCATTTTGCGGTCGAGGCTCAACAGCAACATGGAGAAGGAGGTGACGAGAGTACATCGGTCTGACAATGTGGATATCGGTGTATTTCTCAGCCATTTGGATCGCAAAGAGAGCGCCCGCGACATACGCAGTGACTACATCAGTAGTTTTCGAACCAAACGAGTCGATGCGTATCGTAATGCTATGGCGCGAGGACCGCCAGCTAATGCGCCTAGAAGTCCTCTACTTGAGCTCGACAACAGGAGGCACTAAGTGCGTCCAATGGCATCAAATTCGTCCCAGTCATCGGCAGTTTGAGCAGCAGTTATTTGAGGCTGCTGGACCGAGACGGTGTGAGCAATGAACTGAACCACTTTTGTAACGAGGTCCTTGGAATTAGGCACAAAATGTCCACCTGGATGAGACACGAGGGTGCGCATATCCAGCGAACATGCGTTGAAAAGAGCCATGGATCTTTCTTCAGAGACTACAGTATCGAGAGACCCCAGAATATGCAGGCTAGGAACGTCGATAGGTTCTGCGTAGAAATGCTGATGTTCAGGTCGTAGGATGCGGAATCCACTGTAGAGAATAGCAAATGAGAGTTTTGGTTGAGCGGGATCCAGCTTGTGAATATGTTGACACAGCACTCCTGCTAGTCCTGCACCCTGTGAAAAGCCCATGACTCCAACAAAAGGACCATCTGCCTTGATGGATTTGGTCACTGCTTCAAACGCAGAGTCGAGAGAGTAGAAGTCAGAGGTACTCTCGTTATTCGGCCACCATGATCTCATGGATTGTTGTTCATCTCCTTCTAGTGATACAGGTTCAAAAGGTAGTGATGAGATATCGACATTGACAGGAGCAGTCAAAAACACTGTTTCAAAGCCTGCTTTACCCAGAGCTTTACGTAGAGCTGAAGTCTTTCGGGCAAACAGCGGTCCATTCTTTTGTTAGTTTTATCCAACCCCGCTCCCCAATTAGATGCTACAAACACTCACCTGAGTAAAACCATGTAAACACAGGATTTTTCCCGACATTTTTCCGTCTATAGTGTCCTTCTATCAGTCGGTTGGTTGAGAGTATAGAGTGAAGGAAGCAAATCCGAACAAAATATGACCCTTGCCGCGTCCTGCATGTTAAGCTCATCTCGAAATTTATTTCTGCGACTTTTTTTTCGCTTACCAACCAACCAGCCACAGCTAATGAATATAAATATAAGAAGCTGGCGGCCGCCCGGTCTTTTATCGACCAGCTCTAGGCGCTATGCTTCGGGGATGTTAAACCGACGACGTCTTGATAACACACCGCGCGCTCCTCCTTACGCTGAGGTTGTAGCCAACGATAACTCGGATGTACCTATTGTAACACTCGAAGATTTGTCGAATTACGACATGGAACCGGCTTTCGACGACTCAACTTTTGTATCATCCAGGAAATCTCGACTGCAACCTAATACTCTTTCAGGAAAATCAAGTGGAGACGAGCTTCTTGTTGTACCTGAGGCACTCTCAAAGGTCATTAGCAACTCGACTGTTGGATACTATCCCGATCGACTACGAGCCAACGCTATGAAGTATTACCGATCATTGGCGGATAATAGAGCACATCGGCCCGCTATAGAATCTATTGATGTCGAAACTCATCTGACTGGTGTATTTCTCCAGAACTATGCCAGTCTTCACAATGTGCTTAGTGAGGCCCGCAAGCGACTTGGCCCCGAATCATGGCGACCTAACCGGATTCTCGATGTTGGATTCGGTCCCGCTACTGGAATGATTGCTCTTAATGAAGTGTTTGCAGACACCGAAGATTGGAATCCGGAACGTAAGCTGGCTATTGTTGTAGGTCATCAGAAGATGAAAAAGCGTTCCGCTGCATTGCTCGCTACACAGGTACATGAGGCGAGAAATGTCACACAAGAGCAACAAGAGGAAGTCATGGAAGAACTTGATGAGGAGGTCGTTGAGCCAACAGAGGGCGAAGGTGAAGAAGCTCAGATGGCTGCCACTGAGCCGCCACAACCAACCGAAAAGCCAATCAAAACTGTCATTCGCCAGAGTCTACCTGCTCATGGATCGTCTTCAAAGTATGACCTTATTATTGCCACTCATCAGCTATACCGTAGTGGATACCATTATCCCGCATCTGTCGACGACCACACGTCACATTTGCTGTCGCTGCTGGAACCCAAAGGAGTTCTTATCCTTTTGGAGCGTGGAGACCCCACTGGATTTGAAAGCATTGCTCGGGCTCGTCAGATCATGCTCCGACCAGAAAATTATCCGAATCAAGTATCAAGAGAGCCTCGAACTTGGAAGGATAAAGAAGATTTTAAGCTGCAGATCGTTGCTCCATGTACCCATCACGGCAAGTGCCCGTTGCAGGTCGAACTTGCACAGCGCAACAGCGGCAAGAACCCAGCTTATTTCAACTGGTGCAAGTTTGCACAGATGGTGCAGCGGCCCAAGTTTGCACTCGAACTCAAAAAGGGTCAACTTCTTTCGCAGGAGTGGAATATCCAAGAAGACGGCACAGTCAAAGGCAATGGTGGAAAGGTGTTGGCAGGTACGGGAAGACCCTTTGGTCGCAATTTCGAAACAGCCACACATAGCTACCTCATTGTTCAACGAATAGGCGAGTCGAAGGAACAAGATGGTGGTGACCAGGACAGTTGGGCCCGAATCCTGAGGCCTCCCATGAAACGAGACAAGCATGTTGTAATGGAGGTGTGTTCACCCTCGTCGCATGTTGAGCAGTGGACGGTGACACAAGGATACAACAAGAATGCTTACTACGATGCTCGTAAAGCGACTGGTGGTGATCTATGGGCTCTGGGAGCCAAGACTGTTCAGAAGCGCGGTGGAAACCTGCACAAGCTGAAGAACCTGTCGAAGAAGCTGGAAAAGTCGAACTCAGACACCAAACCTTCTGAAGCTACGGAGCAATCTATCGATAGCGCATGGAATGGATCCAAGAAGCAGCAGCTGTCCCGGGAGTCGCGACGTGGCCTGGCCCGTGGTTCAGAGCCCAGTGCGTATGACGACATACCAGGAGGAATGGATGAATATTTTGACCAGCTGGCCGATGAGCAGTTTGGAACCAAGAAGTTCCGTGACAGTCAGAAAACGCGCAAGAAGCAGCCTCAATGGTGAAGAAGAGACGCAACAAATATCAATTGTACATAGTGTATTTATATATGGATGCTAAGACGTCTTAGAATCGTGATTGCTATCATAAAAAGTTAACTTTAGTATGTTCCTACTACCCATCACTGTGTTAGAGGTGTTGCGGTGAAGTAATGGCAATGAACTCACCCTAAGAGGACTGAACGGAAGAGGAACAAGAATGTTGGATTCCATGTGGTCGACGAGCTTGACAGTCTCATGAGTCTCGAGTTAGTAATGAACAACCAAATGTCAGCAACAAGACAAGATTTAACTTACCGTTTCCGCCCAACCAGGCAGTTCCCAGCATCTTTCACGTGAAAGCTTACGGTGCTCAAGATCTGCAAACTGCCACAAGTGGTGAACTCGGTTCAATGGTCCTAGCTGAGTGAACCAAGCACCAACCGGTTCCATGACTTGACGACGGCACTCGATTCCCACCTTCCAATGCTGTTCCCATTCCAGCAGACGGCCTGGCTGAAGGTCGTAGGTTCGGAGCTCGAATATTCCTCCTAGCTGACGCGGGGCCGCAGTTCCTCCCCAGAAGCTGAATTCCTGCATCAGCGACGATTCACGCGATCTGAGGCATTCTCGTAGTTTGGCCAGGTATTCGAGGTAGTACTGTGTTAGAGAGAAAGATCTGTAAGAGGACAACTACAAAGACACATTGGACTCATCAATGTCAAGCTGTCAAAAAACATTGGGCTCTGTCAATTGCACAAAACAGCTCATGACAAAGAAAACATGTAATAGATATCGGTCGATCCAATTTGCGGGCCCAAACACTGTCAACAATTGTACTTACAGGGTTCTCATGAATGGCATTCTGAGTACGATGGAAACCTGGATAGCCCTTGTACTCCCAGATATGAGTATAGGTGTCGGTATCACCAACAACAGTACGCCAGCTTCCAACGAGATGCACGTCGTTCTTGGGGTCGGCGGCTATCTTGGGGTACACCTCGGAAATGAGCTGGACGTAGTCAGGAGACTTGGATGGAATAACCTTGTGCTCGGTGATCTCATGGACGTATTTGCCTCGCATCAGAGTAGCCGAGAACGACTTCTCCATTTCCTTTTGTTCTTGCTTGATTTTGTGAGAGCCATACAGGAGCGACTTGATAAGCGAAGGTGCCGATTCTTCGGCCTCGGCAGTAGGGCCACGGAACGATTTAATGGCCTCATCTGTCTTCTGTTCTGGTGGTGTTAGTCATCAATGGGCGGTCAACATAGCAAAACCAGAATTTGAACTACTTACTGTCCTCCTCGGCGTACTTCTCAATGTTGACGGAGCGGATTTCGGCAAAAGAGGGTAGACGGCGGAAGGTCTTGGCGCCTCTACGGGCCGTGTAACTAAGTCCCAGGCGCACAATAGGCGTCGGGCGATGAAGATGGACAGGCATTGAGTAGATGAACCGGTTTCTTTGATAAAAACTAAGAAACAAACATTGTGAAGGGGGGGCACTGGGCCCATTAGATATAGACGCAGGGCACACTTGGGCCCTAACCCATCACGTGACGCACCCCGCACCCAGCAAGAGGCGGGGTAGGCTACGGCGGGTGATAATGTGTCCTCTCCCCCCCCGCTTTGACGTGTCCCCACCCCCGCATTTGTGGTAATTGGTGGGGGCTCTTCGCATTGGGTTCGGCCGAACCAGTGGGTCTACGCGAGTATCGGGATCCATAGTCTAATTCGAGCCTCTAATTGGTCAATTGCAACAGCCAACTTTGACAAGCGATCAGACTCGGGGGTGAAGGGTTGAGCCTGTAGTTAAAAGGGGTATAACCAGAGTTGTAGGGGGATGTGTGCTATACGGAGTTAAATATGAGCAATTGCAATGACATCATATGTATTTAGTTGATATCATTGAGGTGATGAAGTTAATATGATTGAGGGAATGAAGTTGGTACAGTTGTAAGTAATGGAGTGGATACAGTTGATATGGTATCAGTTTTGATAGTTAGTAAGTTACTGTGTAGCTTACTATAAGAGTAACGAGCAGAAATGACAGTGTCAACATTACTAACCTTGAACAGTAAATCACCATTTGATAGGGACTTATGTCTAATGGCTCAGTTTGCTGGCTCAATTCTGGTATATACCACGTCCTTATAACTGATATATAGCATGAAAAGTCGCATACACAAATAACGATACTCATGACTTCCAAATTGACTCTTCGATCCACAACTGGATATAAGATTCGACCGCAATTGTTTTCATTGAAGTCAAAAGGCGTGGTCCTCCACAATTGCTTCAACCAAAGGTTTCCGTAACATTATAGTAAACACAGATCATACTGATCTACCCCGTGTGCAGGGTCACATACGCGTTTCTGGTGCACGGAACCGTAGATATACAACAACGGTCGAAGCTGAACCCCATGAGACACGGTTGCATTGATACGCTGACCACAGTGGCCCATATAGCGACCATGACAGTTATACACTGCAAACCATGGCTAACCCGATCAGATAAACATCTGAAACTCGTATACGACCACAATACTTCCAAGTAGCATCATTGTACCAAACGTCCAAGTTACTTGCACCGCAGCATCCTTAGAACTCTGAGCCAGATAGTACATCTCCACACCAATAAACGCTCTGTTATGGTGTGTGCTGTTATTGTATGTCCTGCAAGATCTGTCAGATGCCAGAATATGGCATAATATACATGCCCCCACTTGACGCAGCGTGACCTGTGATGACACCCTATACAACATCCAATACAAATACCTCTTGTCAGACCTGTATTCAGCACTCGTCCCCGTCCCATGACATAATGACCACAACAACAGCCGAGTCGTTAAGGTTCTGGCAAAGGTACCTCAAGGATGCACCACCCAAACCACCTTCATACAAACAATTCCAGCGTGAGCTTCGTAAATTCGTGAACTCACAAATGTCCTGGGGTATGTACGTGAATCCGGACGAGGCAGTGTGGAAGAAATCGCTGCAATCGACCCTCACTTCAAGCCCCAATCTCGTCATGCGAGTTCACGACTTCCTCAACTCAATTGGCACAGAACGGTTCACAGATACCTGTCAAGTTGATGACACCATCTCACTGCGATGGGCTCTGTGGAATCTGTCCAACGAGATTCGCTCAGACAACACGCTCAATTCGCTCAACTATGTCCGTGAGTTTGTTGAGTTTCTTTGGCCGATTTATCGCCCTCCAGTCCAATGGCGCTGGCCTGTGTACGAGAAGTCACAGGACAACCGATCCTTCTGGTTGTCTACACTCATTCTTATCAAAAGTTGTAATGAGTCACGCAACGCGCGCTTGGAAGGTACGTCTCCTCATAGCACAGGGCCCCCTCCATATGTGCGACGTCGCATTAATTAGAGTTTTTAATTTGCGCGGTCCTGGTAATGAATGAGCACCTTGATATCTCTAGACACTCAACAGTTCTTCATATCCACAACATCAAACAGTACTCATCATCAATCTGATAAACTGCTGCCTCCAATGGTCTCTTACGGTATCTGCGTTATAAATGGAGAGCGTAAGTTTTGTCAGTTACCATCTCAAATGGACGAATATCGGTCAGATTCCGAGTCTGACGATGAAGTCAACGACCTCGAAACATCGGATGACGATGATGTCAACTCAGAGCCATCACCAGACAATGCTCGCCAGGTTTATCCACTACGTCGGTCTCGATCCCAGGAATTCTTCTTAATCGATGAGTATTAATAGTGAAGCAGTAAGGAAGTCTGCCGAATTCCCTCAGTGTCTTCACGGTATTCCTGCTAATCCATATCCTCCATGGTATCGAGCCATTAGTATGTTTGTCGGTATCTCATGATATTTCCCATTAATCGTCTCGTTGCTTGTCTTCTTCTTATTGTGGTGTTCTGGTTGTTAGGTAGTGGGTTAACATTGACTAAGTAGAAATTATTTTATATCTTTGATATTCTCTTAGACCTTTTCCATACTATGGACGCCAAACGCGAGGAAGAGGACGATTACCGCGAAAGCGAAGACGAAGACTTCAATCCCGAGGCCACAAATGATCACGATGTGTCGGACTCAGAGTCAGATGCCGAGGTAAAGGCGGACGAGCCCCTGGACCCGTCAGTCGACGCCAAATACAAGGCACTGGAAGGAACAGGTCTTATCAAGACGAGAGCTCAAAGGCAAGCCGAAGAGGATCAAGAGAAGGAGTATGCGCGTTCACAGCAGAAGTCCACCGTTGATGTCAACTCATTGTGGGCGTCGATGAATTCAAGCACCAGTTCGAAGCCCAAGGAGCCTTCACAGCCTTCACCGTCGAAACAAGACGGATCTCCAGCGACGGCGCCACCACCTTCATCTATCAAAGAGGAATATATCACTATCAAACGAACTTACAAGTTTGCTGGAAAAGTGACAACCGAGGAGAAGCGAGTATTGGCATCATCTGCTGAAGGAAAGGCGTACCTAGCTGACCAGCGAGCAGCACCGACAGCATCATCACCAGCAGCAACAGCACCGGAAGCTCCAACAAGCGCACCCAGACGACGTATTGTCAAGAAACGCAAATCGTCAATTCTCGAAGAGCTCGAGGCTGGTAAGGCCAAGAAGGTCAATACTCTCGAAAAGAGCCGACTCGACTGGCTCGGGTTTGTTGATTCCGAGGGAATTCGCGATGATCTGACTCGACACAATAAGGGTGGATACTTGCAAAAACAGGACTTTTTGTCGCGAGTCGAACACAAGGTGGACCAGGATATCAAGGCCGGTCTCAAGAAGAAGACTTGAGTTACGAATCTAGAGCAGATCCAGCATGGATCAGAAAATGTACATAGTTAACGAATCGATGAACTCTTATGAGGAATCCTAAGACTGCAGGATACACAACCAAGAAGCACAATTACAAGGCAAATCAAAAGTCTATTCGTTAGTTAGATGCAATGCTAGAAATGAGGAACACCAAGGCTAGTCATGATAAGTGAAAGGATACTGAGAACACCTTCACCAAGTACAAGACCACTCGACAGAATGACGAGTGTTACCGTCGAATCATGGTCGTTGCGTTTGGACATCCAGTAAGCAGCAATACAGCCACCTATGAAACGCGCCAATGTAAATGACGGCGTGTTATAGATACCGATACCAACGGCAACGCCCGATGGAATGAATTTTGTCCATGGATGCTTGGTAGTATCGTTGAACACGACCTTCAGCAGCGCAAATGCAGCAAAAATAACGCCAAATGTAAAGGCAAACTTGCCAACATGTGGCGGTAACCCATCGCCTGTCACAAGACGTGAGCAGTCAATCCAGATGGTGGCCGTTGGGATACGGAATAATGAGCCTGGAATTTCGTAGACCGAGTCATAGAGCCTGTAAACAACAGATGATAGCAAAACAGACCATGCACTGCCAATGACTTGAGCGTAGAACTGAGCGCGAGGAGACGCGCCTATCAGATGGCCAGTTTTGAGGTCCTGCATCAAGTCCCCAGCCTGCTGAGCACCAGCTTCAGTGATACCTCCAGCAACAAGATTGATGAGAACAGCACCAGGGTGATCCCGCGGTACAACAAGAGCAAACAGCACCTGGGAGATCTTGCCAATTCCAGAAACGGGGTTGAGATCCGTCTCACCAAGAGCACGTACACCCAGCACACTTAGAAACATGGCCATGACAGCAGCCACTACTGTCGCATACAATGGGATAATGGGGCCAAATACAATGCGTGTGCAGCCAATGCACACAATAAGAGACACTACAAGGCCAGTAAGTGCCATGCGTGTGGGAACCAGAAACTGGGGAGCTGCATCGTGGTCCTCATGGCGCTTAGTAGCTGCTGGCGAACCAGCGCTCGTCTCTGGCAGCGACTCATAAGTGCTGTCGGGACGGCCATAATCGCGGTACCAAGTGTAGCAGGAACGGATAGAGAATGCCACAAAAGACACGACGGTATCAGCGACCATGATAGCCAAACTGATCCACAAGATCCAGCCCTGGCCGCCGGATTTCCAGTCATCAATAGGGCCGGTTGCCCAGCCCATTCGCTCGGCCAACGGTGCCAACACAGCCCAACCGAGCACAGCACCAAAGAGCATCGAAGCTACAGTCGGCAGACCCATGATCATTCCCTGACCAACGTAAGCTGGCGAGGGTTGAAAGGTCCACAGGTAGTTTTTGGCAAGGTAGGTTCCAAATACAGGTAGGTTACGAATAATCGGCACAAAGTAGGCGAGGATCGTGTAGAAGCCCGACATGCCGAAGGACATGAGCAGGATGCGGATATTCTTGTAGTAAGTCATGTCGCCATGACTGAGCAGGTCGTCTTCTACTTGTGTAGGCGAGTCAGCACCTGAAGTTGAAGCAGCAGCAGCAGCAGCAGCAGCAACAACAACACCGGAGGGACCGGCAGAAACGCCGGTAGGAGCCCTATCATCATCATCATCATCAATGTCGTCCTCAGAGACAGGAACGTTCAAAGCTGACTTGTGAAGCACAGCAATAAGCGTGGCAGTGGCACTTCCAGACGGGAATCGGAGCTTCTCTTTGATGATGATCTGGGTGCGCAGCAATACAGCAAAAAAGACACCAAACAGAGAGAGGCCAATTGACCAGACAATTAGCTGAAGCGTGGAGAAGCGGATGGGATGAAGGATATCGACGTCATCGGCGAGTCCTGCTTCATGAGGAGTCAGGAACTTTTCAATAGCCGGAATGACCCCCACGAAGCCATAGGCAAGAGGGCCCGTGCCTACAGCAACAGCCAAGCTCTGGACAAAGACGTTTTCAACGTCAGTGAACGGGTAACTGAGGTGACGTTGAAGAGATTTGAACACGGCGAATCCCAGTAAAGCCGAAGGAAGGCCCATCATGGAGACCCAGCCAGTCTGGAGTCCAAACTGGAAGTTGGAGAAGAGTACAATGGAGCCAATTGACAGGCCTGCTATGACGGAGCGTAGCGTGACTTGACGTTCGTCAGCTTTGGCGGCCCACGCAACGGTCCGTGATTCGGACATGGCGTTTAAAGGGACAGACGGAGAAAGAGGAGGAGGCAAAGGAGTAAGAGGCAGGCTTGAGCCCTGCCATATAGGAGACATGACAAATGTAGACTTTTTGGCAGGGGAGGAGTCGAAGGCGCGGCTGTAGCCGAGATATTACCCGGCAGTCGGCGGAGATGCCGTGGGAAGTAGAAGGTTTCGGGGAGTAGTGGGTAGGAGGGAGATGATTGGGACATAATACCACAGATAGGAGGAGGAAATAGGGAATAATGGAATAATGCAATAATAGGTTAGATGGATAATAGTTGGGCCAGTAGTATAGATAAATGGCTATCATAGATTAATGGCTGAACTAGTATTGATAAGGCCGCGTGTTGTTCATCCTCGGAAGAGCCGCGCGGAAGAGCCGCAGTCTAAGCAAACTGCCAAATAAGGCAATGATGAGCGACGATCGACAGGTCCTTGTCTTGTTTAGACCATCAACAGCGGACGACTCGCAGGACTCAATGTCTCACTGTTTAGATATGGCAAAGTCAAAAAAAAAGAGAGACACAAGTTAGTAATCGCAGTATACAACGGCGCGGGAATACGACATTGACCCACGACAAATGCATTGTTGTGTCAAATATGGACACTAGTGGTGTGGTATTGAAAGCATGATGCGGTGTGCTTGGTGCGTGGTGCATTGGAGTGCGTTGGTTTGTTTGGAAGGGGGGTGCTGTGGTGTCGTGTGCAGGGTTGGTATGTGATTAGTTGGTATGGGTACTTTGGGTAATAGTCAGGTCTATCTAAGAACCGCAAAAATGGGACTGGATGTGGCACTGGGTCCTGTACGGTGCATCCATGATTGTGTGATGATCACCGGTATTAGTATTACCCCGTTATACCCCCACAGTTCATCAGGGACCTCGTGGACCTCGTGCTTATAAGGTGCATTGATTGGACGCGTTGGCAAGGGATGAGGGTATGGGACTTGACACGAAGATAACGGGTTAGTTAGATAGTATAGATTGTAAAGAAGTAGACCAAAAGAGAATAATAACACAGCAATTTCAATAGTTTATCATTATAATAATTGAAACTATTCACTTCCAAGATCACCCGATGACTTGCCCTCTGGCTCCCCTTCTGGCCTTCCATCCTGCCCCCCCTTTCCAGCCGTCTGTATAGTATATACCGTGTACGGAGGCAGCCCGTACCCTTTCACACTACAGGTTATGCACCCCTACCCACTCCCTTTCTTGCCCTCACCCCTTGCCCGCCTCCTCCGCCCCCTGCCCATTTATCCGGACGCCTCTATTGGGCCATTGACGAGGGCGTTCTGTACTCGGAGTGCTTGGCATAAAATATCGCTCTTCACGGCGCTGGGCACTATACCAGGGTATTCCTTCCATCATCAAACCACCGCCCCGCCATCAACCTTGCCTCATCAATCCTTCTAATGTCCTGCTTGTCTCATAATCACCCTCATTCTTCCTCCCTTCCTTGTCTCTCATCCCTTGTTGCCGTTGCTCAATTTTTCGTCTGCAGATCCTAGTTGCTTTTGTAGCTTTTTGCAGCCCCCAATATCCTCGTGCATGCTATGACGTGCGGGTGTCCAAGTCTCGTCTATCTGGCCAAAAATGCTATATATATACAACTATATATAAATTGGATGCATCCACATCCCTGCGTGACTTTTACTAGATTGTTGTTGACGGCCTGTTGAACCTGGAAATCCGGTACTCTGTCACAGTAACTGGCGTTCTTAGTGCTTGTTGCTGTTTGCCCGCCTTATATCGCTAGTATCTGGCTTATCGCCTAAAACGACACCTTGTCGGAATCTATCCGTAAAACATTGTCAGGACCCACTGAGTAAAGTTGAAAAGGCGTTTGAGACCCACTTTACTGTGAATTGTCATTGAACCGACCACTCAACCGACATCTCCTAAAAGAAACAGCTCATCTTACCAGAAAAGCACTGGATTTGTTGCATTCTTGTCTTTTTCGGCTGTTGATTGACTGATTTCTCTTGACACTTGGTCTATCTACCTATCGACCTTATTGACTTTTTACTCTTTTCTTATCACCCCTTTTTATCCCCTCATCTCCCCCACTCACTGGACTCACTATGACCCCTTACGCTGTTAACCAACCCATCATGCGACAGCATATGCTGTTGGACGCAGATTCATCCAGCTCTTCTCTCTCCTCGGTGTCCAATCCCGTATTGGTCTCGTTCTACAACTTGGGTATACTGTTACTCATCAGTCTGCTCATCTATGCCATATTTGCCGGGGCCATTTCTGCAATTAAAATGATAGTTCGTCGGTCCGACCGCTCGGCGCCCTCGTCGCCGTTGCCTTTGGCTCGTTCCTCGGGTCCTCCAAGTCCCATGGCTGACCTTCGTCGGTCCTACCCAGGTGAAAAGGATGTCTAAAGCTGATGAACAGCAAAAGAGTTTGGACTAAAAGCCAAACAAGACGCTTAAAAACCTGATAGACTTTTTTTTGGTTGCCTACTTGTTGCAAGGTTTCTCCAACTTCCAAGTTCACCGTGACTATTTCTCCTGTTGACTCCTTCTGTTGACTCCTCCTGTTGATTCCTCCTGTCGCTTTTTGACTGCTTCCCCTGTCATCTCCTCCTGGTTCCTCCTGGTCCATCCTCCTGCATTGGTGTAATCTCCAAGCGACTGCTAAACCTTCGCTTCACACCTTCTCCTCGCCTTTCGCTTATAGGCATCCTGTGCTGTTCTTGTACGCCTTTGGACTGTATTTTATTAGTGGTTTTGTTTATTTAATGCATGTTTTTGATGAAGTAGTCAGCTTATAAGTAGGCAAATCCAGTCAATTGATTATAGCCAGGAGTCCAATCAATTTCAACTTTTCCTTTAACCAGCCAATTCCTGTATATGTAATCAATTTCATCAATTACTCGATTATTTAAACAGGTTAATCAGTAGTTTATTATAACTGATATATTCACTTCGTCCAGCTTATTACTTTGCTTACTACTCTACTCTTAGCTTATACTCTTCATCATTCAACCCGCTTAACCGTTCATTAAATCGACACTCTTCAACCTTCAACCCTGTTGATCTCTCCAACTTGACATTTCCTCATTGTTAAAAACCAATTGCTCTGATATCTTGTTATTTTCCCACCTTGGCTTATTATTCTCTTCATCTCTTCTTCTCTCTCTATTCTTGTCCTTGTCATGTTCCAATTCGCGCGTCAGCTCGTCAAATCAGCAGAGGGAATCATCTCTCAATCGGACGATAACCGCTACACACGAGGCCAAGCCGACGATTCAACGGCTCCATCACACGGATTCCGCATCATTCATGTCCAGCAACACTCAGCAGCTCGTGAAGCCGGTATCGAATCGCTGTTTGACTTCATTGTCGGCCTCAATGGCCACGATCTCATCTTCCCTTTGGCTCGCGACAACTCGACTCCATTCACGGCAGAATCCCCGCCCATTGACGACTTTGTCCAAGAGATTGCCAATTGCCGTGGCCGCTCCGTGACTCTTGATGTGTGGTCCGCAAAGGGCCGTGTTCGTCGGTCTCTCATGCTGGCGGTTCCTGAAACGTCACCTGCTACTATTGGCGGCACCCAAGCAAATGGCATCACCGATTTTGGTCTCGGTATGACCGTTCAATGGACTCCAATTGACGTCGCAGATCATGTCTGGCACGTACTTAACGTGTCACCAAATAGTCCTGCTGAACAGGCAGGCCTAGTATCTCATGCTGATTACATCGTTGCTGCCGAAAACGGCATGTTGGAAGCAGGTGGTGAAGGCTTGTTATCGCGTGTCATAGCTCGTGTTGTTGCTGGATACTATAATCCCGAGTCACAACCCGAGCCTGGTGCACCTCCACCAGAAATTGAGTTCTACGTGTACAATCACGACTATGATACGGTGCGACCCGTACGAATCCAGCCAAGACCCAACTGGGGCGGGCATGGTATGCTGGGATGTGGTGTTGGCTACGGTATTCTTCACAGACTTCCTCCTGTAGCAGGGAAACAGGGAACTTCTGCTGTTGCGTCGAATCTAGCCCCTGGCGACACACTATTTGAAGCCGACGACGCAGATACCTCCAACTTCATCATTCCAGCATCACTGGCACCACCACCTCTTGCTACACCTGCTGTCTCTTCCGACATCCTGTCACCTCCACCTACTCTGACTGGTCCACCCAAACGAAAACACCACGCTCCTCCTCCTACTGGCCAAAAAGCTGCCGACCTCAACTCGTATTTCGACGAAGAACAGCAAAAATCCCGTGAACTCGAGGGCTCCAGAAACACGCCTCTTGATCCTTCTCTACCTCCACCTCCGCCTCCTAAAGCAAAGAATTAGCCGGGTTCTCCGTCTGCCTTTTAAAGCAACGAGTTAGCTGGGTCTCTCATAGTCTCTTCACTGACGCTTCTTCTGGTTGAACCCGTGCAAGAAAAAACCTCGTCAAGCTCTACTCAGGCAGTATTCTCAATTATTTTTTTAATTATTTTACATCTCTAGCGAGATTTACAACTTGCCAATAAACGCAAACTACAAGTCCTCATGGTCAATTGTTTTGGCATCCTCAACAGGCTCCTCAACAGTCTCAGCGTCACGCTTGGCCTTTAGAGTCAGAATGTCGGCATTGTGAGTTCCCTTGTCCTCAATGAACTTGGCCAGAGCCTCAAGCGTACGAGGACCGTCAAACGTAATGGGCTTGTCCTTGTTACCGGCAGGGTACAGCTTCAGAGTGGGGTAGCCAGCAATCTCATCAGGAACCTCGTTCTCAGTGTGGTCAAGCTTGGCAATGACAACCTTGCTCGACAGGTTGCTGTCCGACGACACGAGGCTTCCCAGCTCCTCGTAGATAGGAGCCAGGTTCTTGCAGTGTCCACACCACGGGGCGTAGAACTCAATCAAAACATCCTTGTCATCATCAAGAACAATGTCCTCGTAGCTCTTACCGACAACCTTGATGACAGGGCCCTGCTCAGCAGGAATGTCCTCCGACTTGATCGAGGGCGACAGTTTACCAGCAACAAAGTCCTCAACAAACTTGACGAGCGACTTCTTGGTGATCTCGGTGTTCTGAGGGTGCACGTACTTGAAGTTCGTGGCAAAATCCTGAATCACCACAGCAGGCCAGTTCTCCTCAAGGTTGACGTTAGCAGCGTGGGCTCCGTACTTGCTGGCATCCAAAAATCCAATGTTGGCAAAACCCTTGAGCTTGGAAGCGAGGGGCTTGATGATGGCAGCCAGCTCCTCACGGTCCTGCTCGTTGTCAACAAACAAGTAAAGCAGAGGAATGTTTGAGGTGGCGTACGAAGAAAAGGTTGAAGGACCAACCTCACCAATGACAGGGAACGACTCGAGGTTGATGAAAGAGGTGATGGAATCGGCATCAAATGTGTTCTCCTTGGACGACTTGTAAGCAACAAACTTGGGGCTATCAGAATCGTCCTCAAAGTTCTTAAACACAACGGCAGCAGGCAGATCAGCAGCCTTGACACCGTACTTGGCAGCCAGGTTAGCATCCGAGGTAGCACCAAACGTGTACTTTTCACGCAGCGAGTCGGCAAGACCAGTAAACGTCGCATTGTCAGCCTTGTCAGAGAAGAAACCAATAACGACAACAGAATTGGACTGGGAAAACTGGTCAATGGACTTGGCAGAGACTTCCGAAACAGCAGGCAGCGACTGGCGGATCATGTATGACACAATGTCCTCGGCCTTGCGAGCGCCTCCGTAGTTGACAACCTTGTCTGCACCATGGAAGACCTTGAGAGTCGGGAAACCCTGGATCTTGTGCTCTGTGCACAGAGCCTCCTCCTGAGTACAGTCAATTTTAGCAATGATGATTCCCTTGTCCTTGAGAGCAGTAGCAGCGTCCTCATACTCGGGCGCCAGCGCCTGGCAATGACCGCACCATGGCGCGTAGAACTCGGCCATGACAAGATCATTCTTGGCAATGGTGTCGTCAAACGTAGAACCTGTAAGCTGCAAAACGTCCGAGGCCAGCACGGCAGTCAATAGCGTCGAGGCGGCCAGAATAGCCGATTTTCCCAGTGAATACTTCATGTTTTTGGAGGGTGTGAGTAGGTAGGAAGTTAAGTCCAATTATTAATGTCTACTACGTGTTAGTTACCTATAGCATCCCCAACCCTGAATGGCGTGTGCGGCCCGCGACGTCGTCATAGCTGTGGTGGTGGTGGTGGTTTTGCTGTGTCTAGATAATAACAAGTCCTGTTAACATGGTAATAATTATAAATATACAAGTGTATAAATTCCACAGTTAGAACAAACATAAGTAATGACATACTTGGGGTTTCACTTGTTGATTGTTCCTAGTCCAACTATTGAGTTTGCCACCTCATTGAACCTCTCACTTCTACCCCTTTAAACGGTCCTCGTTGCTATGCTCTCATCCAGCACAGTATAAATATGGAGCTAACTTGTAAACTCCCATCCAAATTGTTCTTTCCATCTTGACTTCACTTCCAAAGACTATAAATGCTCTTATTCTCTTCTAAGTGGTTTTTTAAAACGACTTGAAAACTTCGCAACTGAACCTCTTCACCCCCCCCGCACTCTATAACTCGGCAAGGCTGGAATAGTCCAAAAAACCCCCTACCCGCCACGAATTCACTGTTTCGCTCGTTATCTTCACTTGTACGCAGACATCATGGCCGAACCACAGCCAGTGGAGACCGGTTCTGTGTTTGGACGCACTCCAGATCAAGTCTCCATAGACCAGCGAAACGCCTTGGTAAGTTTGGGGGACGCTTGGTCCTCCAGTTTTACTGCCCGGTGGTTCTTGTAACTAACTTAAAGGAAACGATCCGAGAATTCCTTAAATCCAAAACTTCTTACGACGTGCTACCCGTCAGCTTCCGACTCATTGTACTTGATACGGCACTTCTGGTCAAGAAATCTCTTACTATCCTGCTACAAAATGGCATTGTTTCCGCGCCACTATGGAACTCCAAGACCTCGAGGTTTGCGGGATTGTTGACAGCTTCCGACTATATCAACGTCATCCAGTACTACTTTCAGAACCCGGATAAGATGGACAAGGTAGAGGACTTCACACTTGATGGACTTCGCAACGTTGAGCGCGCCATTGGTGCCGAGCCCATTGAGACGATCTCCATACACCCCTTTAAGCCTTTGTACGAGGCCTGTGGCAAGATGATCAAGTCCAAAGCACGCCGAATCCCGCTAATTGACGTGGACGAGGACAGTGGTCGAGAGATTGTAGTGTCGGTGCTGACCCAGTACCGAATCCTCAAGTTTGTGGCTCTTAATTGCAAAGAGACAACGATGCTTCAGAAACCGCTGGGCGAGCTCAACATTGGCATTTACGAGAATCTGGCAACGGTGGCCATGACGAGTCCTGTCATTGACGTCATCAACATCCTTAGCACCAAGCGCGTGTCATCGGTGCCTATTGTCGATGAACAGGGCAAACTTGTCAACATTTACGAGGCCTATGACGTTTTATCTCTCATCAAGGGTGGCATTTACACGGATCTGTCATTGTCTGTTGGTGAGGCACTGATGCGACGTGCCGAGGACTTTGAAGGTGTTCACACGTGCACTGTTCAAGACCGTCTTGACACAATCATGGACATTATCCGAAAGTCAAGGTTACACCGTTTGTTTGTCATTGATGACCAGGGCGTGCTCAAGGGAATTGTCACGCTCAGCGATATCCTCAAGTACATTTTGTACGGCGAGGAATAGTGATGACGGGGGCAAACAAATGCATTCGCTTAATATGTAGCATACGGTGAGGGAGGACCTTAACTAAGGCTTGGAAGCGAGTTAAGGCGGGACCAGTGGTTGTGGTGTGTGTAGGAGTACTGTCAGTTTGTTTGCACGCCACAGAATTAACAGTTTTCTGTGAAACACATTGAAGAAGGTTTATACTGTATTCAAGAGCCTCTTCTGTGCATTTTTTTTTTAATATAAAATACAGATTATAAAACTGGTCATCGGACGGGGTTCCGCCCGTCCGCCTATACGGTCAAAAAGTCGAGTGCTACCGCGTATACCCCTACCCAGTTACCCGGATCTGTGAAAAAAACTATATAATGACCTTCGCCCCCACACCCCTGTTTTCTTCCTTACAATCTCTTTGCCTATTGGCTTAGATCAAGTGTAGTATCTGTTCTTTTCAGTGTAACAACTGAAACGGTACCATTGGTACCAGTTTATTGTTACTCTTATTTTTGCACCTCGCCACTAACCCCCTGGGCTTGCCTATGGTTGGCGGCACAGTGTCGTTGCTATTGCACTACCGGCAACTGACGCAGACTGGTTCTCCAGTTCACCCTTAGGTGGTTATTCCGAGGTCGGAGTCACCATCTAGAGATGAATGGGGGAATTTAGAGATATGACTGAGACTCAAGTCGTGGTATTGTGCTGTTAAAGCAGGTTCGTCAATAGTTAGGAAGATGAATGAACTGTTTAATATCATTGAACTGTACGATACTCTACAATATAACAATCTGTCTGTTAAGCCTATTCATCATTAGACGTATTCATTCTTCATTGTTTCTCTTCCATACAACTGTACTGGGACTTTTCATGGCGTTTAGATTCATAAATTTCAGTCATTCAACATGAAGTAGTAGCCATAACGAATTCCATGTCTACACGAATACTATCAAAGCAATGACTTTGCCTATTCAGTGTCTTCTACATTACATGCACTTATATCTATACCGACACCAGCTAGTTAAATGACACAGTGTCGACGTTTCCAGCCATGAGCGACACAATGTTCTCTTCAAGGCGCTCGTTGACCGTGTCCTCGAGATGCTTCTTGGGGTCTTGCTTTCCAACATACCGAGTCTTGAGCTGCTCCTCAGTCAGATCCTTCTCTTCCTTGACGCGTGTCGTGTACTGTTCGGCCAATTTGACCATGCGGTTGACAGCCTCCTTGTTCTCATGATCATGAGTAGAGTAATCCGGTAATTGCAGACCCGACGACCAGGTACTCTTGTGCAGATTCAACAGCATTGTCTCTTCAAGCGGAGTCTTTTTGTAGTTGATGTTGATGGAGTAATAGTGGCGGTTAAGACCATGGATAAGAGCCTGGATCGACGGCTTGTTGAGGTGGCCCAGGTTGGATGTCGACTGTCGAGGCTCCTGGCCCATCATCAGAGTCGGCGCGTTTATGAGACGGAACGCATCAATGACAACTTTACCCTTGACTGACTGAATGGGATCAACGACGACAGCTACGGCGCGTGGATTGAGCTGCTCAAACGACTGCTGCGTGCCGATATCGACCGACGACAACCAGCAGCCGAAACCAGGATGCGAATGGTACCAGCCCACGACCATCTGAGAGCGGCCAGTTTGGCGCAACATATCCATCATGCGGGTCTGGAACACGTCGTCGACGGCCTCGACACTGACGCCAGTTCCGCTCTGAGGCATGGCGAACACGTCAATGACGTGAACAGTGAAATCGTCGACAAACTGGCCTAGCATGAGGCCCATGACCTCCATGGGTACGCCAGCACGGCCGTGCTTGAGCATTTTGAGCAGAGCAAGCGACGATATATACACTGTTTCCGAGTTGTCGACGACAGGCGAGTCCATGCCTGCCTGAGCGCCCATGCTGCCAGCTGAGTTGAGCAGGCGGTGGAGGTGATTCATTGCGAAGAGATTGCTAGGGGAAACCAAGACAATGAATGGAACAGGTAGATGGTTACACTTTTACAGTGTTGTAGAAAGAGTTGGCGACGTGAGTAGCGGTGTAAAAATACTACGAATTCCTGGCTGTGGCGAGTCAGGAGTAGTAAGCCAAGTTGTGTAATAATGAAAGGACCAGATATTCGACGTAGGACTGTTAAAAGGATAGACGGGTGGTATGCTTGTAAGAGGTCTAGAACGGAAAGAGCAGGACAGGTCGACATGGCCTAATAGACAGTACGAGTATCCATACAAACAGCATGGAAACTTTAAAATATAAGACAATCTTCATGGAACGGTTACTACGAATAAGATGCAAAAAATGCATTGAAAAAGTATTATTACATGGGAAGCTATACTGTAAAGTAATACCTTGTAGAGCACCTAGTAACCCTCCAACCCAGCAGAATATCTTTATACGACGCATACGATGGACCACCTCTACCTCCAATGACGTATATAGTTGCACTATACAACAATGACACGACGCCAAGTAGTGTAGCATATGAAATGATGCTAGTACTGCGCGTACAATGGCTAAATACATTATTTTCTATTCACTGCAGGTCCCGGGCAAGCCGGGAATCTGCAGGCTTTACGGCCCATCTGATGATTAGGTCTAATAATGGATCAGCCGAGAGGGCGATGGAGGACGTAACCCGAGGGAATAAGACTTAGCCGAGGGGGCTTAACTTCGAGGCTTATCAGGGCGGAATGAGACGGAAAATCTGCGGATAGCCGGCAGAACGCAGACGGAATGAGCAATACTTGGTGATTAGAACCAGGTTTACAACTTAATTGCAGATTAGACCAGGTTACAACATACGACAGAACCCGGTTACAGCCATTCCATACAACCCAATTCCAAAATCCTACAGAACCTGCATATCAAATGTCAAAACTCTGCTTATCAGGCGATCAGCAATACTTTTAGTTGCTTCGTATGCTGTCAAAGCCTCGTACTGTACCGACCTTACATGTACCTTGGTGTACGACTTTCCCGTACATACCCACTAATATGAAACATACGAAGAGACCCTTGTTACTAAGGGCTAGTATAATCGAAGATGTACCGAGACTGGGTACAAAAATGTTGACAGTTGAATCCACCACAACCAAGAAAATCTGACAACCCATACATTTTACGCTCTCCTTGTAGCTAACGTAATTAATACCATATCTCCCTTTGTACTCCTCGGCTATCTACTTGATAGCAACAATAATTTTTTTTGTTCCTTTGATGGCTCGATCGTCGGATGATGATCTACAGGCACCTGCCATGACACAAAACCGTTTAGGACTGCCTGCAGCAAGGATCCGACAAAGAAAATAACCATCGTCAGGCCATCACGGCCAGACCCGGGCCAATATCTTAATCTCGTGTCGTCAAAAAATGCCTCAATCCCTTTGCAAATATTACCATTTTGGCTCAACTATTGACGTTACAACCCCTTGTTCTTGTTCTTGTCGTTGGTCGTTGGTCCTTGGCTCCTCTTCCCCGCACACGGCACTCCACTATCTCCACACTTTTCCCCTACTCCCAAGTGCTCCTCCCCAGCTCTTCCCCTCCCAAGTGTTCCCCCGCTGTTTCCCCTCACAAGTCCCCTCTTTCCCTTACAATCCCCCCGCTCTTCCCCCTCACAGTTTCTTACTATTCCCCTCGTCTACCCCTCCTGATTCCAAACCCTCCCTATCATGCTTTATCGGGCGGTTTATACGCATCCCCCGCTTCTTTTCTGGATCCGAGGGTCCCTTTAATGGCGCATTCGTTCTAAACCGGACTAGTCGGAGATTGTCTGTGGACCTCGCCCCCCTCCCGCTCTCCTGCTTCTGCTCTGCCCTTCCTGCCGGGCCCCCCGATATATGAACCAAGGTTTTTTCATCATTTACCCATCTATATCCTCGATAACGTCATCGATAAGCGACAAAAGCTTGGTTGTCACATATTTAAACTGACTGTTTCCATATCAACACTTGAGTAGTTGTTGATTACTTAGTACGATTTTTTTGTGGCTCTGTCTTGTGCGTATCAGTGCTCTTACTACTTACCGAAACTACTCAACCTCGAACCTTGTCTCAATACCAAACTGTTGGTAACAAGCAACGCACCAGGTAACGTATTTGTTTGGTACGGGGTTGGTCAAAGCCGCTGTTACTACTTGGTATTAGACTCTCAACAATTTTACTTCGGCTTTTCTTGAGGTCTCTACTTCCTGACGATTCTGCTCTTACGACCTTTGACGACTACATTCCGAAACCTGATAACGCCTATAACTACTCTAAGGAGGTCTTCTAGACCTTTGAGGCTTTGCTAAACTCGGACCTTCAAGAGCTTTGAAGCTCTATGAAGCTCTAAGCAAAAGTCTCGGAACCTTTGAAACTCAGCCAGACTGGGTGAACCTCTTATATTGTGAAGCTTGATAAAGCTGTCAAGATCTGGGCCTGGAGGAACCTCTTCAATACTTACAACCCGGTCCACTGGACTCGTTTCTTGTACTTGAAATTGTCAATTACAACGGTACAGACAGTCTGACTACTAGACCCCAGATTTGTTGACGAACCGGCGCCCTGTTTCCGACTTGTTGCTTCTGTGTATCCTTTGATTGAACTCGACTATAATCCCGCTTAAGCTACGGTTTGATACTATTGACACTCATGCCCTCCGAAATCCGCATCGGGTCTTCTGAGGCCAAAAACTCCACCTTTCGCAAGTCGATGGAAGACTTTCACCACTATGACAACCGCTTCATGGGCCGTAACACATATATTGGCGTGTTTGATGGCCATGCTGGTTCAGCGACTGCCGAATGGTGCGCCAATAACTTTCATCGCTTGCTCCAGCTCAATCTGGCCCAGTTAGCTGCTGTTGCAGACCCTTGGGCCGTTCTCGATGCTACTTTCCAGCACGCAGAGAAATCATTAAAAACATCTCATGTCGCACAATCGGGATGTACCGCTGCTATTGTACATATTGCTGAACAAGAGTCTATGCCATTCATGGTCGGCTCTCCGCCTCTTGGTGACCGGCCCTCGCTACGCTTGTGTACTGCCAATGTTGGCGATACTCGTGTCGTTCTGTGTTCAGATGGGTTTGCTTACCGCTTGTCCTGTGACCACGTCGTGTCCTCCAACAAAGCAGAATGTGCGCGAGTCCTGGCTAGTGGAGGTTCCATTCGCAACGAACGTGTCGATGGAGTGCTTGCTTTGACTCGCGCTCTTGGCGATTCGCCTCTCAAAAACTACGTTTGCTCACATCCTTACACAACAGAGACCTTCCTCGACCCTCAGCGAGATGAGTTTATCCTTGTTGCTTGTGACGGCGTATGGGATGTGTTGACGGACCAGGAAGCGGTTGACATCGCACGACCGATTGGTGATCCTCATCTTGCTGCTCGCACTATTGTTCAAAAGGCTCTTCAACGAGGGTCATGCGATAACGTAACATGTGTTGTTGCACGTCTGTCGGACCGGTTCCCTCAGATGCCCGTTCCAAGTGATGTGTCGCAAACACTGGTAGGCAATTTGCCCAAGAGGTTTAGTCGCGAGCATGATACCGCCTACCAGTTTGATGCGCCGCCGTCAATGGTGAGACCTCCAACACCACCATTTGGCTCAAGCTATCTCAACTACACACTCAATTCAATCCCGCCATCTGGCGACTTCCGCTCTCCACCTTCGTCGTACGCATTTGACGATGATGATGACTACGATGATGACAGCTCGATGGAGTTAACAATCTCGCCCGAAATACGTCAAGTGGACCGGTTCCCTCGGGTCGATAGTGATATGAAACCACATCGACCAGACGTAGCAGATGCTCTCGAGCTTCGGTTTGCGCGATTGGCACTCATCAGTGATGGACCCAAACACCGCAAACAGTTTCAATACAGTCACAGGCCACGAGTCCAGAGGCCATTGATATTCGACTACAACGGCGACGACTCTGATGCAGTGATTGACGACTAGATATAGACGAGTTGTGATGATTTTTATGAATGAAAGCATGGATATCTAAGTGAATGATAACGTTATAGCACTATAAAGTAATGAAGAGTTCAAATTATATTAAGGCTACAGACGCCGGGGTATTTTTGGTCGACTCTATTACTAGAAAACTATCTAATCATCATGACTTTGCCCATGTCCTTACCGGACGCGAGCGTTCCGCTGACAGCAGACTGTACCGAGCGGCCGAGGTTCTCAAACACTTTCCAGAACTTGAGGTTCTCGTCCGAAGCACAAGTAGCAAGGGTCTGGCCGTCGGGAGACAGCGCCGAGTGAAGCACACGAGTGTCGTGGGCTACAATGTCAATGTTCTTAGTCAACGAAGGATATGACCAGATGGTGAGGTGGTTATCGGGGAAGCCATGCGAAGAAACAATCTCCTTGTAAGTAGTGCTCCATTTGAGCGAAGTGACCTGTGATCCCGTGTCAATCGAGTTAACGCGGGCTCCCGTTGTCGAGTTCCAGAAGTGAATGTGTTTATCCTGGCTACCACCTCCTGTTGCCAAAAGGTTGGTTTGCCAGGGGCACCAGGCCAGAGCCTTAACGGCGGCCTTGTGGTTTGTCTTTGAGAACTTGGGAGCCGATGATGATCGTGCGTCCCAGATGTTGACAATGTTGTCATTACCACCGCTAGCGAGGTGTGAGCCATCGGGTCTCCACTCGAGACCACACACTTCACCAGAGTGATGGTTGAGCTCGGCAACCTTGTGCTGGGCAACGCGAACATCGTGGTTCCAGATGGAACCGTCGCGGCAACCCGACGATAGAATGTGCTTGTCCCATGCCATGACACCAATGCGAGCCGAATGTCCAGTCATGGAACGGAGTTTGGACTGGTCCTCGACATCCCAGATCTGGACGTCTCCGTCACTAAGACCAATGGATAGGTAAGCGCCGTCACCGGACCAACGAACAGACGAGACATAGGTACCGGCACTCGAGTCCATAAGGCACGAAACCGAGCCAGTTGATGCGTTCCACACGTAGACACTCTGCTCGAGACCAATAGCGACTTGGTTCTGCGAGGACCAGTCAAGGAGGTTGAGGTAGTAATCGTCAATAAGACCAGGCGCATCGAGAACCCGTTCGGGAGCCGTAGGCACTTTTCGGCGCATCTGGGCGTTGAGAGCCAGCTTCAGCGGACGGTTGTACTGAGATCGGAGGTCGACGGGTTTTGACGACTGGGGGGCAGCTGGCTGGAACTCGAGGATTCGCTGGTTGAGACTAAGACCACAGGCCTCAGCAACCGAGGTGCGGTACTGTAGAGTTTCGCCATCAACCGAAGAAGAGGAGGGAGAAGAGGAAGAAGTAGAGGAAGAAGAAGAAGAGGTTAAAAGTGTTGAGGACAGAGAAGCTGTCGAGGAAGAAGCACTGGAAGAAAGAGAAGAGGTGGAAGGGGCCGAATCCAGCTTCGATATCGAAGTGTTAGAGTTCTGGCGGTTGGGAATGAACCGATCGACCTTGGCACTGGCCCGCAGTGCTCGGTCTTTCTTGGACATTTTGCCGGGAGTGTTGTTAACAAAGCCAGTTGAATAAGGGCCTGAACCAGTCAGAGCCCATTCAGAAGCAAGAGGCTCGTTACGAAGAGGTGAATGGTTTCCAATGACCTTTGAGACATAAGGAGACTGTTGCTGCTGCTGAGGCAACAACGACTTGCGACCGGGCGTGTTGATCTGAGAAAACAGAGATGACGAGCCGGTGGCCAGGTCAAGACGCGGTTGTCGCTGTGCCGACGAGTCGAACACCAGCGTAGTCCGTGGGCGAATGGGGGTCGTGAAGCTCATTGAAATGATGCAAGGATAAAGAAGATAGATGAAACGAAATGAACTCGACTTTGACCAGCAAAGAGGCGAGTTATGAGATGAGAAAGAAGCAAGGACCAGCCTTGAGAAATGAAGAGATGCAAAAGATGCAAAGGGGAAGGTGAGGTTGATGAAAGGGGAAGAAGAAGAAGAAGAAGAAGAAGAGGAAGAAAGAGAAATAGAGAGATTAATATAAGAGCATGTGTTTATCTGTTGCCGTTTTGGGCCGAGCGATACTGTCTGTGTGGGTAAGGAACGGGCGTGCTGCCTGTCATCCGCATTCGGTAATAGCTCACGACACCTCGTGCAGTCAGGGCAGGGGATTGCGCCTCGAAACGGATATTAATGTAAGGGCATTTAACAAGACGGTGGAGGAGGGGGGAAAAAGGCGGAAGAGGAAGAAGAAACAAAGAATACAGAGAAAACATGTAAGATGACAACAAAATAAAAGAGATTGACATGAAATAAAAGAGAAAAAGCCTAGTCATTGAGAAATACAATATGATTCTTGTATAGAAAAACTGGAGAGATATATACCTCAAATAATAGCCTATTCTAAATAGCTAAACTAGGCCGCGGCCCTCAAACTAGACGGTTTGGCTATCAAGCAACCAGCGGCGTTTCCGACCCCCTCTCTAAACTGCATAGTTTAATACCAAGTGGTGCAAGACAAGTTGAGATCCAAAGTTGCAAGCATTTTGTTAAGAGACAAAATATCTTTATCTTCTAGATAATCCAGTCTTTTTACTTAGTCTCGTAGTCTTGGAGTCATGTAGTCTTACAGTCTTATAACTTATAACTTACAGTCTTGTAGTCTCACAGCTTCAACTTAACTTATAGTCTTGTACTCATTGCTCTCCCCCCCCTTGGACCGTCGCGTGCGCCGTCGCTCAAACGAGAAGCCCGACAGATACCACGTGCCTTATCCCAGCACCAATTTTCCGCGCCCGGTGCCTCGCGTGAAAGCGAGGATCGTCGCAGGCTGCACCTAAAACTGTCCTTGCCGACTATTAGCCTGCCATGTGCGCTGGCTGTGTGCAACGGTTTACTGGAAAAAAGTACCCATGTATAAAAGCGTGTGCATGCGCTGTTTGTTTCTTACCGTTTGAACTTTTGTTGTTGTTGGACAAGGTACTTCAACTGCAAGCCGTTACTCGAGTTCTTTTAACACGTTGTCATCCACTTTGGCTGCTTTGGGCTCCTTGCCTACCGGGTCCTTTTCTTTCTTCCTCGGTGACATCAGGTTCCGGGTGTGTTGCGTGTCTTGATCATTGTCCAACAAGGTCTACCGATTTACGATATACGATTCTCCGATATACTGGTTCTCCGACTTACTGATTCTTCGATATTCTGATTCTCCGATTGACGGATACTTTGTTAAGTTGGTTGACTTCTGTGGCTTGATTGGTAATAGGATCTCAACCACTTGACATTCCGTGAGGCTTGCTGGTGGACTTGACTCAGTATTCGTTCGTTCAGCTTGATAGTTTGATAGTTTTATTTGTTTGCAACTATCTCTATCTTGGGATTGTCTACATCATCGCCCCCTCCCAGACATGACTATCAAAAACGAAGAAGCCCCTCCAGGGCCATTGCCTACTCCACCAGGAACCGCAAACTTGTTGGCCAAATCGCCCCATCCACTACGGACTCCTCTGTTGCCTGCACCATCTCCGCTACGTGCAGCTGACGATGACGACGATGAAGATGATGCGTTTTATGACGACGATGACATGAGCAGTGTAAAGTCGACACCCAACCTAAGACCCGGTCGTCATGTTCCTCCATCAACAGGAACTCCTCTTGAAAGTCATCCGGCAGAAGAAGAACTCATGGATCTGCCTGCTCTAACACTTCCAGGCGCTGCTCTGCCACCTCCAATGCTCGAGGCCCACACAGGTGCGGTGACTCCAAAAGAACAATCCATGTTCCCTCCTCCTCCCTCGCGCTCCTGTACCATCATTCACACTCTTCCGTCGGACATGTCGGGCAACCGAAACGGACAGTCATCTCAGCGCCGAAAACGGGCCAAGAAGGATGATATCCCTGCCGATGTAGAGCAGCGGAAAAAGGCCCGGCGCACATCGCACTCAGACATTGAGCGCCGTCGGCGGCTCAAAATCAACGAGCAATTCGAGGCTCTGCGCCAGCTTGTGCCAGCTTGCTCACAGCTCAGTACTGCCAAGCGTGGTGGAGACATTGGACTTCACAAACTGGATATTTTGCAGGAGTCGGTAGCCTTCATCAAGCATCTCACCGAATGTATGGCGACTATAGAGCAACGACTGCAAGAGCAGCAGCGCCTATATCCTGGAGTTGCCATCACCAATGGCCTATCTCCATATCTGCATCCAAATATGATGCGGGCTCCTAACATGTCGACGCAAATGTCGCCTCATGTACCATCTTCGTCGGCCCAAGTATCTCCTCATGGGCAATCTCCACACGCTTCACAACATCCGTCACCCAGTCTCAACGCCGTGGCAGGGATTCCTCCACCACCACCTCCTTCTTCTCATCCCCATCAGCTGGCACCGCTATCATCACCCATACAGCCCATGGCACAGACACATCCTTCATCGGGCCAGACAACGCCAGTTCTACGCCAGCGTCTGTCGGTCACCAACTCGCCGGCTCTGTCGCCAACAGACACTTCTAAGCTGCGTATATCCAATCTCGTGGGTTGACTTATTTATCGAGACTATTTATTCATTCTAGTATTGTTATAGATCAGTAATATGGCCTGGGATGACATAGTGTGGAGAGTGTGTAACTTCTACAGTAAAGGCCAGTTCAATGTTGATGAACTGAATATGAAGTTGGTAGTAAGCCAAGTGACGGCATGTCCAGTTATAGATGTTCAATTAAAGGATGTTAAGCTAAAGATGTTCAGTTAAAGTTGTTCAGTTGAAGGTGTTCAGTTAAGGGTGTTCGATTAAAGGATGTGCAGTAAAAGGATGTTCGGTTAAAGGAAGTTCATGTACACTGATACTATGAACACTGATATTACTGTGAAGAATGTAGCAGATACATAACAAACCGTAACTGCCCATTTGACTTGGATAATCAAAACTTCATGTTTCTGAATATTATTATTATTCCTTCTACAATGTGTCGTATAGTTAATAGTTGATCTTCTCAGGTGTAGTTAGGACTACAGGTATCTTTATAAGTTGGTAGCCGCGTAGTCACTTCTCATTCTTAATGGCTCCTCCAGTTGTGATTCTAACCCGAGATCAGGTCCCGCAACGGCCTGATTGTCCCATGAAACAGCTGGTACAGTACTTGTGTGAGCTTCATAATGGTCAGGATGTCGAGTGTTTTCCGTTCAAGCGGGTGTTCCAAGCGTAGGTTCCTACAGGTTGAATGGTTTGTATCCCGGCAGACTTATCTAACAACAGCTGTACTGATGAAAAGGGTGTTGAACATCTGATTGAGATCACTTCGCCAAGTACAAACAAAAACCTTCCAAAACAACATTTACCAGATCTCAAATGACCTTGTGTTTGCATCCTGGTTTCTCTCTCTGTGTGCTTGTATTATCGCTTCTAGCATCAATTGTATATTGTCCAGCTTCTTTTCCTTACTCTTCACTCATCGGCTACTACTACAACTTATATCGCTTAATAGATGCATTAGACCTACACTACGTTCTGATCACAGCCATAAAAATACCAACAATTATTAGTATTGATGGCCTCATTAAGCCCTCTAAGACCCCTTAAAAGCCTTGAAGCCTTGAGCCCCCTAAAAGCCTTAGGCCTCTTCAAACATCGCACCCTCAGCAGGCTGTGGCAGCTTCTTGTTGGCAGGAGACGCCAGCTCACGACGAATGTCCAACAAAACCATCTCCATAGTGTTGGATCGCTTCCACTTGGCAAGACATGGCACCAGGTCCGGATCTACTATGCCCGTTGTCTGGTTGATGCACGGAGCATTGACCTTGGACAGAAACTTGACCTTGGGAGGCTTATCCGGGTACTCGGGTCCTGCCTCAAGACTAAGACTGTAGATGCGGTTCTCATGCGTGCTATGAGGAGGTCCCAGGATCGTTCCATTCCAATACGTCATATCAATATCGTCCGAGTCAGCAAGACCCAGTGAGCATGACTCCGAGCCTCGGCCCTTCTCGCCTTTCTCCAGCTCCTCAAGTAGACGAAAGCTTCGTGGTCTGTGTTAGTCTATGACACCTTCCTGCTTGCCCCTCACGGTACCACTCACATTTGCGCAGACATCTTTGGCAATGAAGTTCAGCGGTCTATTCGCATAAAACGGAGAGGGTTAGTTGGTTAACGGCGCAGAGGCAGCTATACGAACCACAGCGAGCTTGCCGCCCCGTTGCCATTGGCGGATACGGAAATATCTCAGTATCCGCCCTATCCCGGCTCTCGGCGCCCCTGCATCACATTGTTTACTTTGGGCTGATCTTTCCTTCTACCATCCTATTTTTTACACCTTGTAGGTGATGAATCAAATGTCGTCACCTTTTGTACAAACTCCAGGGCTTTCGACACCTAGTCGACTGCCGTCATCCTCACAATTCTCACCCTCAAGATCCGTAACGCGTGATACCGAGCTCCGTGAACAGCTTGAGGCCCTCAAGTTCGAGCTTGCCCAAGAAAAAGAGGACCGCGAGCGCGACAGATTGCACCATGAGTCGGTAGTCAACCGTCTAGAACTGAAAGTCAAAGAAGAGGGCCGTCGGGCCGATGCGCTCCTGTCGGATCAAGTGTTTTTGTTTTCGAAAAATAAAGACTCGGCCGACCAACTTTCCAAACTCCGTGAACAACAAGCTCAAGCAAAGACGGCTCTTGAAAGTACTTGTAACAGTCTTCGATCTCAACTTGCTGAGGCAACCGATGAACTACAAGAGTTTAAATCTGACATGCGCTCTGAATCCTCCAAGCTACAGCAGACAATCGACGAGTTAAAGCTGCGCAACGCCAACGCTACATCTACAATTGAGCAATTGTCAGCCGAGATTGCTTCCTTAACTGCTTCAATTACTGATAAGCAGAAATCTCTTGTTGAGAAAGAGGAGCTTGTAGCCCGCCTTCAGGCTAGTGCCCTCGATACGCAGCTTAACAAGAGCGATCTTGACTCGGTGGATATGATGAAGCGCGAAATATCTGATCTCATGGCCCATTGCCACAAACTTGAATCTCAAGTTGCTCAGAAAAACCAAAAAATAGCGAGTCTGGTTCGGGAGCGCAAGCTGGTTGGCATTGTTGAAGAGGAAAAAGCATCACTGCAAGCTAAAGTCAATACCATTCCGGGCCTGCAACAACAAGTGTCAGATCTTGAGCTCCAGGTAATTGATCTCCAAAACTCAAAGAACCGTTGGTCCAGCTTCTTGGACAAAGATGACAGCTTTTCAACGCCAGAGGAGGTTGTCCGAGCACTGGTACACCTGCGTATCGAAAACGTAAGTTTGCGAGACCGCATTGGTCTCCTTGATGCCCAGTTATCTTCATCTTCTTCAGAAGCCTTTGAAAACGAGATTCAAGATCTCAAGGACAGGTTACAGGATGCACAGGATAAACTAGACAAAGAGATCACTCAGCGAATGCGAGCTGAGAACCAGCGCGAACTCTCTATAAAGGAATCCCAGCTTCTTCGCGACCAACTCAAAGCATACGACAGTGAAGATGCCGTCCTCAACAACAAGAAGGTTGACGAGTCGAAGTCTGCCCGCATTACTGAGCTTGAACAGCTCGTGGACAAGTATAAAGTTCAAACTGAAACGCTCTCGAAACAGTTGTCGGAGAAAGAAGGCCTCGTCGTCACTCTCAACAGTCCTCTCCGTCGTCCTCGCCCGTCAGGTGGAGATCAGTCGGAGCGTCTTGCTGAAGCACATCGCAAACTTCGCAACCTGCAAACAGATATTGATAAGCAAGAAGTTACTATTCGTGAGCTAAACAAGGAGGTCGAAGCTCTTAATAAGCAGCTTGAGCACGCTCAGCAATCTTCATCTACGAAGCAGCGTATTCTCGAGCTCCGAAACAACCCTACTGCTCGTATTGAGACGGTGAAGATGGAGACTTTGCGCGCATTGAAGAAAGAGAATAACGATCTTCTTCAGCAACTGCAGTCAAATGGTTCTGCGTTAGATATGGTGCCTGTCAGCACTCTGGAAAGGTCTAAGAATGATGTCAAAGAGCTGGAGGGAACGATTGCTGAGCTCAACAAGCGAATGGAGCGTCTTAAGGAGGTCTTCTCTAAGAAGTCGCTAGAGTTCCGCGAAGCAGTTTATTCTTTGCTTGGATACAAACTGGACCTCCTACCTAACAGAAAGGTTCGAGCCACGTCCAAGTATGCGACGGATTCAGACTCTTTGACGTTTATTCCCGATCCTAAAGCAAAGTACAAGTTCATTGGCATTGAGGAAAGTGCGTGGGCTGCTGAATTTGATAATCTCGTCACGTTCTACATCAAGGAGCGCCAGGATATCCCCAGCTTCCTATCTGCCGTAAACCTCGAGTTGTTTGAGCGCACTACGAAAGCTGCGCGGTTCTAATTAATTTATTATAACGAATAATGACGGTAACAAAGCAAAAAAAACGGACGGGGAAAATAAAATGATAGTGTGCTTTTAGCTTTTCACGTGGAAACTCTTCCGTTGATGGACTGATTCACGCCGAGTACTCCTTATGGGTGTCTCCGTACCACTCTCTTCCATTGACAGTAGCTCGATCTCGTCTCGGGATGAGGGTGCACCCTTGTTGAGCTCAGTGGTGCTGTCAGCACTGGTCCAAGAAGATGATGTGAGGTTCCGCAAGATGAACTCGCTACCAGTAGGTTGATCAAGTACACCCATATCTGGCTGGGGAATGAAATGAGGAAGTCCCAGGCCGACAGCCACGAAAACCATGAGAACCCCTGGGAAACCGACAGCTGCAATGGTTTGAGTAATTCCTACCTCTGCACCAACTCCAAGGCATTCACACAGCACAAATAAATAGAGGTTCGTTTTCTCAACCGTGTTAAGAGGATTATCTGTGTGAATGTGGGCCTCATCACTGAATATGTAGAGTAGCTTAGCTACAACACCATTGGCCATGAGTCCAGAGATACCCATCATCCAAAATAAGCCAGCAAGTACGCCCTTTGGAAGTAGGCCTAGTACTGTGAGTAAAGGTCCAGACATGGTTCCAAGAATTAAAAGACCTTGGACAAGGTTGGTAAACCTTTGTTCGACAACCGACTCTATATGTATCTTGGGTAAACGACCATCAGAGCTGGGCTCAGACTTCGTGACACACAAACTGGCAGTGTGGAGAGGAGCCTGAGGAATAAGCCCATTGGGAGCAGGAATGCCTAGTAGACCAGACACTCCAGTCGTGACTCCAAGAAGGAAGAAGTCCCAATGAAATGATGCAGGCTTCTTAAGAGGAAACTCTGAGCCTTGGCATATAAGTGACGATACGTTGTGGTCAAAGTAAAACAGCATTGTCAACAGCAGCGCAAATGGGAGAGCAAGAAAAACGCTTCCAACATCGATATCCCAGAAATGAATGAACCAACCATGCGTTCGTGATCCTGTATGTGCAGCTGGCTTGAAGCTTGGGTCAACGTTAAGCCTGTGAAGGTGAGTGTCCAACAGTCTTCCCGGAAAGTAGGCAAACCCAGTGAAAAACACAACCGTCAGAGGAAGACCATAGTCAGCAAAAATCTTTCGCACGGGGCTCCAGAATAGAGATGAGAAGCGGCCAATGAGTACAGTTGTAAGGCCAAATATCAACATGAGCAGCGCAATAACAACAGAAAGGAACGCCTGAACATTTTCACTGTCATTGGAGCCAAACTCTCTTGTCAGAAGCTGAATACCCTTTTGAATATAGATGATGCTGATGAACATGCCAAAGATGTCGCACGAAAACCGAGTCACGTATCGCAGGCCATTGACCCAATTGAACGCAGCAATGACAAAATGCATCACCATCGACCAAAGACACACCCAGCACATAAAGGGAAAGTAGGGAATTCCCTTTGGATTGACAATCTCGTACACAGTATAGTTGAAGATGGCTATTGGCCCAGTGACTCCTACTATACACAACGGTTGACCTCCAGCAATGCCAAACACGATACCACCGAGAGCAGAAGCCAGTAAGACTTCGTTCACGCCATATGAATTGTTGGTCTTGTCGAACATGTCTTGAGCGAATGCTATTGATGGTAGGAGACTGGATTAGAGAAGAGCGTGCAGAATCAGACAGACCACTCACTTGGTGAAGTACATGTACACTACCGAGGGAATGACACGGTAATTGAATGCGTCTGTCCAGTCGGACCAATACAGAGGAAGTCTACCTCTGATGTCATGATATATTCCACGGAAAGGGCTTCCAAACGAGCGTTTTAATGCTCGCTGGACCCCCATTGTTAGTATCAAGCGGAAGTAGTCAAAAAAAAGTTGTTAAGTCGTAAACTTTAACAGAGGAACCTCCAAGTCACCCAAGAGTCAACTATAAGGAAGATCTAACATCAAATAATACAAGTGACCCCTAGAATCAAACGGACACGAGTTGGTTGAATCACCGGAATACAGTAACCATCCAGAAACGTCCAACTAAGTGACAAGTCCGCACAATACGACGACCCCCCACTACTGTGGGGTTGGCCCTTACCCACAGCAAGTGATGAGCTGCTATCAGATGAGCTCTGATCTATTGATCTCTCTTTCTTATACTTTAGTTATTTTGAGATTCACTTTTTGAGGTTGTTGTTGTATCTATATGAACACCGACCACAATGTTGCATCCACGATTGCTGGGTGTCAGGGCATTGATAAGACCCGGTGGACGGGTTGCTTACGCTCGTTCACCTCTTGCCTTCGTAGCTAGCAATTCAACTGCTGCTGCAAGTGATCTTACAAACAAACCACCAATGGGTGACAAGAAACCAGAACTTGAGTCCACTGCAGAGCCTCTTGTTCATATTGAAGGTACCGAAGATGTTGAGAAGACGACGGGAATCATTGAGACGGAGGCGCGCCAAGGTCTCTTGTACTACGACCACATGTTCCCTGCTCTGGCACGCATCTCCATCATCAATCGACTCATCAAGATGTCACCCTTTGGTAATAGGGAGCGTATTGCCAACAGGATTGTTGATATGTCGTTTCCAAGTGATTACCCCCTTGAACTCATCAACATAGTCCCCCGTGAACGAGATGGAGGCGTGTTTGCAACGTTCCAAGTCAACAGTGGCCATGATAACTCTTCGGCACCAATGAAAGACATTCTTGAAGCCATTCAGAAGAAGCAGGCTGCTACAAACTATCGCCCCTGGTACACGGGGTTCTGCCCAGTACGAGCGTTCCCGGTAAAGGGAGTTCCATGGATCGAGGATCTGAGACGATTCACCACCAACAAATTGAAGGTTACGTTTGAGGGCCCTGACGTCACATCTGAAGAGATTTACTCTGCTCTGAGACGCTATGGCCCCTTGATTGACATTGAACCGCCACCTCCGGGCACTAAAGACCTCCCACGTAGCTCCATTGTTACGTTTACCAATTACAGCGACGCTGCTACGGCTCGCAATTGTGTTACTGGTCTCGTCATTGGAGATACAAAGATTCACCTATCATTTCAACCGCTCACTCACCAGAATGTTATCAAGGAATGGGTTGTTGGTCACCCCAGACTTGTCATTCCTTTAGTGGTTGCTCTGCTCGCAGCTCTTACAGTCGTCATCTTTGAGCCAATTCGTGTATGGATGGTCCAGCGCAAGATCCACGGAGTGCTGCCGTTTGAGGAATACCGGTTGGTGAGATATTTGCGTCGTGTCACTGACAATGCCTGGTCAACGGTGAACAGTTACATCAGAACTGCGGAGAGTGTCGAGTCCAATTCGGCTGCAGGACTATGGGATGAGCGTGTTCAAAGTGTTGAAACACTGCGGCAGTGGATTGAAGAAGGTGTTGGTACCTTTATTGTTGTTTCCGGTCCCCGAGGAGGCGGCAAAGAGGAGCTCGTTTTGAAACACGCATTAAAAGGTCGAGGTGATGTTCTAAACATTGACTGTGACGTTCTCTTGAAGAGTCGATCTGATTCCGCATTCCTCAAGGCGGCAGCTAAGGAACTGGGCTATGCTCCGGTATTCCCCTGGAAGAATAATATTGCCAACTTCCTTGATGTCATTGCTCAAGGTCTTAGCGGTCAGAAGACTGGATTCGCAGAATCCACTGACAGCCAGTTCAAGGGCATGCTCAATAGTGCAGCTGTGGCCATCCATAATACTGCGCTTCAGTTTAGAGGCAACAAGGAGGAACAGTCAGATGAGGAGTTCCTACTTTTACATCCCGAGAGCAGACCTGTGGTGGTGATCAGCAGCTTTATGGGCCGCACTGAAGGTGATGCTAAAAAGTTTATCTACAAGCAGCTTTCCGAATGGGCTGCGTCACTGATCCAGACTAATACTGCTCATGTTATCTTCATTTCCAGCGATATTGGCTATGACAAGGTCCTTTCTGAAGCTTTACCTAGCCAGGTGTTCAAGAGCCTCACAGTGGGTGATGCTAGTCTTGAGTCTGCCCGAAAGTTTGTTTTGCGTCAGCTGGCAATTCCAGAAGCGACTCCCGATGAGGCTGCTGCTGCTGATGACGTTGACACTGAGAAACCAAAGCGAGAGTATCATATCGACTTTAAGCATCTAGATGACGCCCTGATTCCCATCGGCGGCCGGATGACCGATCTGCAGGCTTTTGCTAGGCGTCTCAAGTCGGGCGAGTCTGTGACTGCAGCGTTATCGGATATGGTTGACCAGAGCGCCGTGGAAATCTTGCAAATGTTCCTCATGCGTGACAATGTGGACTGGACTCGCGAACAAGCTTGGGTTCTCGTAAAAGAACTGGCTAACATTGAACTGGGAGATGATGGTGGTGTCCCGTTTGGTCAGCTTGCTCAGAATTCCAACTTCAAGAGTCGAGATCAGCAGAAATCACTCTACGCTCTGGAACACAGTGAGCTCATTTCAACCCACACAGTGGGAGGTCGCATCATCTCTGTTCGTCCAGGAAAGCCCATCTATCATGCCGCGTTTCACGCCCTTGCTAGAGATCGCACGCTTCTTGCTCAAATGGAGTCGCAGATTGTTTCTGCGGTTATTACTAAGGAAGAAAGCAACATTAAGTCATACGAAGACGAACTCCGCACACTTTCCAAACTTCCGAGTCGCTGGGAATCAAGGGCGCGAATTGACTACCTCATGGCCAAGCTGAATGCTAGTCAGACCAAGATTCTTGATATGGAGAGGAAGCTGGCCGAATACCAACAGATCATCGCAGAACAGGGGCGTCCTACGAAGAAACGACGGTGAAAAGTGAAGTGGTCATGCTTCATTTTTGATTATGACTATACAAATAAATATACTCAGCTCTGGTCATCGTAGAACCACTTCAAGGATCTCGTGTGCTATCCGTCGACGTAAAAGTCGCATGTCAGTCTGTAGATAGTTCAAGGGCTTTCCAAGCGCAATCAGTTCGACGTTCTTACAAGTGTACACTCCACAATCGAAAGCATTGGCTTGCTGAGGACACTTGCACCGTGGTTCGCGTTGGTACGATTGGTACTTCTTCACGTGCTGGTCATGTTGTTTGGGGGAAATGCGATCTGCCTCTGCAATCATATAATCGCGCAACTGTACAAGAGCAAAGTCGCCGTTACCATTCATAGAATCGTAGTATTGGAACTTGCCGTCGCGGTTGTTTATCACTGCAAGACACCAATGCGTGTTTCTCAGGTTAACAGGAACAAACACATAGTCCATTTGCGTGACATCCACCTTTTTGCGCTTGGCCCATCGTTCCACTGCTTTGTACCCATCGGCTTCAAGTCTCGAAAAGAAGTGAGTACTGAATGCAAAGCTCTTGGCATGTCCCTCTCCGCTTGCACGATCAATCACAAGGTTGAGATAAAAGTCAATAACGTTGTCATTAAGCCACGTCTTGTCTGCCAGAGTCTTAATGTCACCAATCTGTACATCGATCTTGTACGCGGTACCAATGATCACTCCATCGTTTTGACGAGGAGTGTGGTGCCAATACTTTTCCACCCGTTTAAGACTCGCAGTATCCAAAGCAACCTCTTCCACGTCAGGTACACCAATTCGAAGCTCGGCAATTGCCTTCTGTAAACTTTCGCGACTCTGGTGAATGTCCTTGTACCTCTTAATTTTTTCGTCACTAAGGACAGATTCGGTCGGTAGCAGCACGGGTTTGACTCTGCGTGCTTCCTCCTCTCTTTGTAAACGGTCATACTCGCGCCGCTTTTCGAGCTTGCGCAAAAATTGCGGATCTCGGTACGAGAGTTGGAACAATGGGGAAGACATCGAAGTGCGCCGGGCCTGGTCCGCAACTGCCAGTGACCCTCGTGGTACCACGGTCACGGGCGCTTCATAGGTACCTTTGAACGCGTTGCGTAATCGATTGGCAAGAGATCCTTGAGGTTCAGATGGCTGGGCTTTTTTCAGGAACAACGAGGTACCATATGTTACTGTTGGCATCAAGTTAGCGGCGTTTTGCTTTGCAGACGCGTTAAAGTCAAGAGGTCCAGTATTAGCTTTCTCGTAACGCGTCTTGATCAATCTGCGAAACATGGGCGTGTTCGTGAGAGTATGAGATCCCCCAGATATCGGTGTTCCCGGTGCTGGATTTTTTGACTTGTTGGAGCTTGGTGTGAATAGCCCGCCAGAAGATTTAGCAGAGTTGTTCGGTTCTGATGCTGTCGGTTGTTTCTCGCTTGATCCCAACGTAATGGATCCCCACATCTGTGAAATAGAAGGCGACATTTTCGACTGAAACTGTGGAGTAGCGCGAGGATCAGCTGAGAATGCCTCAAGAGGATTAATCAGTTCGTTGCGTTTTGTAGGGAGTTCAATGACGGGGTCTTCAACAGTTAGGTCAATGGAGTCAACAATGCGTTCGCTGTGCGTAGACACGATGTTTAGGTGGGCGTTATTCGGAATCCACGCTCGAGGAGATCGAGTATACAGGGTATCGGACAGAGAACCGGGGATTCGAGTTTCTGAGGATCCGGATTCAGGCAGATCGGAGATTTTTCGACGTTTGGCAGCGGGCGATGAGTCTCGTGGGTGAGTTGATAAAGCTCTTTCCGTGAATTGAGAGCGAATAAGCTGAGCTAACTCCACGAGACCCAAAACTGCTAACTTTCCACCAGTCCAGGCTCCACTAAGAAGAGCTAAAAGAGCCGAGGAAGACACGCCACGAAGCCACTCAGCAGCAGTGGCTCCACGAATATCACCCTCAAAATAAAAGCTGGGAAGCTCGTCGACTTTAATGTTGTCACGCTGGGGATCGAATAGATCGCGAGGAGACTGCTGGTAGGCACGCGCAAACGCGTGTGCGTGGGTTCTCTTCCTGTCAGTAGCGACTGCTTCGGGGACCTGAGGATGGAAGTGATAAGATGGTCTCCTCAAATGGTGCGACCGCTTTCTCTTGTGGATCGATCGTCTGTCAAACGGCACTAATGGTGAAGCTGGGGAATACTCCATCATTGCATGCAGTTGTTAATGGTACATGCGAAGAAGCTCGGTACAAAGACGAGCGACTCCGACCTTTGAGTGAAGCACGACCAAAGGCTGGTGAAAGAGGGAGACAAGGAGTAAGTTTTGTCACGTCGTGAAAGTCGGTTAAAACGATGAAGAATAGTCCAAAAGTATTGAAAGCTATAACCTCCAAAATCAGGGTAAGGGCACATGGAACCAGATCAGATGACGGACCAGTCTTGAACAGAGCACTATATAAATGGTTGAGATTGGTATAAATTAAAGAATAACTATAAAGCAGTAATTCAAGTAGAAAGGTTGCGTAGAACTTGACGAAGTCTAGCTACCTTATTGCTGACCGACCATACATGGCTGCCAGAAACTGGTAGACCGCTCCAGGACTTGCCTATGAGCTCCTGTTCACTCAAAAGCTCATTCTCTGGCGTGAGAATGATGGGTTTCGTGAGATCTAACGACGTGTACTGGTGCTCGAAATCAAATCCATCTCCCTTGAGACGTTGTGATCGCAGTTGGTGCGAAACACTCAAGGCTTCATTCTTGATGATGTCCAACACTCCCGTAGTTAAAGACAGCGTCATCTCCCTATCAGCGAATATTTTGAGAAGTGCTGACTTGAGGCCCGGAACTTCAGTGTTCTCTGGGATATCGCGTATTATTTTAACAGCATCAACAACATCATTGCCTTGTTCGAGAAGAACGCGAATGAAAAGCGGGTTCTTCATACTGTAGTGAAGCAGATCTGCCCATAACTCCTTGTCGTTTTGAGCTCGAGCAAAGTTGAGCGCCTGTTCCGGGTCTCCTATCTTCTCAATAATGAGTCGAAGCGCGCGCTGGTTCTGGCCAACCTTTCCAAGAAGATATACCAATTCCGGAATGTAACCGTTTTTCTCGCATACCTCCAGAGCTTCGCTCAGATTGTAATTGTTGCTCTTGTGAAGAAACCCAACTAGTTGAGGCCTGTCAAACTCAGCATACAGCTTAACCTGCAAGTCACCATATCCTTTACAAAGGAACGGATCCTCATGGTTAAGTTCTTCCAAATAAAAAAACAGCAACGGAGCAAGCTGTTTCTGGCTTCGGAGTCGAGAAATCACAACATCCGGAACAACTTGATGTCGACCAGCGACAAACAATGATATGGCTTCATAGGTTTTCTCGCGCAAAATTTCAAATGGTGCGTTTTCGAGATCTTCAGGTAGAAGGTTGTACGTCATGACCCTGTCAATCAAGTCACCAGACAACAATGGCAGTAGATGGTACTTAGAGATATGCTCAACGACTGTTGCATGATGCAAGATCAGTAAATGTGTCAATCCAGACAACGCATCACCTGTCTTCGTATATAATTCGGCAAGAGCCATGCGAACTTTTGGGAGTTCTTCGGCATGCTCAAAAGACGAATCAGGCCCGTCATCATCGCTGAGCAGATCTTCTAGTTGGCCTTTCAGAGTTTCAGAGTCGTATAAGGAGGTGGGCCAGTTGGTCATAACGTAGCACAGGTTATTCAAATCGTGCGCTCGCAAGTGGTCAACGACAGTTTGGTACAAAGACTTTTCCAGTTCGAGATTCTCGTCAGTGGGAAGAATACGAGCCAGCAAGTCAATGTGGTCGGACTTGACGAGGATCCATCCCCATCTTTCCCACTCTTCACGGATTACCTGTGTGTCCTCGACGGCAGAAATCACTTGCGCCAAGAAACTAGTTGCTTCTACCCACTTGTCCTGTTCCAAGAGAAGCTCCACACCTTTGATTCCTATTCCCATGCGCTTCACTGGTTCCAGCATGTTGCCAGACATTTCCCAGCATTCGCGATACATGTCTCTCTCCAGAAGCCAAGACATGCGATCGTTGAGATCTCGCTCCATAGCGATAATTCCATCCTTAGCGCTGACAACAAAGTACTTTGTAGGTGAAGATTCGACCGAGTACTGACTCAGGTGGTAGTCATCAAGGCCAAGTCTCTCAAAACCGCGCATCGATACCACGTCTGCGTATACCTCATCGCCAGTTCCAATATCAACAAGCTTAAGTTCTGGTGGGCCGGCCTTCCGTGCCCGCCCAAGTCCGCCTTGACCTTCTTCTGGATGGTAAGTTAAAAGCATGACGGTGTCATGACCATATGGAGCAATTCCACTGATTAGCCATTGAACTTTTCGGTGTGCTTCGACTTCGACGTGCTCTTCAGGATGAAGTGAGAGAGCTGAAGCGCCAGATGGCAGCAGTGCAGTCTTCTTTGCCTTGACAATGCTGATCTTCAGCACCCAAATGTGATCAACCCATGCAATATAAATACGGTTCGACTCAGGTACAGAGAGCCGAGGTTTGTAGAGATCGGCTCGAGGTGAGTTCTTCGGCCGAGGAATAACCAACAGCTTCGACCTAGAAATCGTACTGTAGACGGTTATACCATCCTCATTCATCCATAGGATAAGTGAACCCACCCAGTAGAGAGCTGTCAGTGTGTAGTCACTCGTATCTAGTTCCGTATCAACTCTGCTTCCAAACCAGTTTCGTTGCGAGTATATCACGGATCCTGCCATTCCTCCAGATACAAACACTTTAGTGTTTCTATAGTTTGGATCGAGAGCCACAGCATGAACAGGTCGTTTAAAGTCGCTTTTCACAATATCTTTGGGATCCTCGACAGAGCCAATGACGACGGTTCCATCGATGGACGCTGATGCCAGGTAATGACCGTCACTAGACAACGATAACACTGATGCACTGTGAGCATGAAGCGAGCGAATAGTTGTCATGTCAGGTCGTAGCAGATGAAGCATTCCTCTATGAGTAGCAAAGACGAGGAAAGTTTCGGTGACGAGGAAGGTGCTGACTGCATCTGTTGAAAACACGGTTGGAGGGAGTGCAGTAATTCGTGAATACTTCAACTTGGGTTCTTCCTCTTCCTCTTCTTCTTCCTCCTCCTCCTCTTCTTCTTCTTCTTCTTCTTCTTCTTCTTCTTCTTCTTCTTCTTCTTCTTCTTCTTCTTCTTCTTCCTCCTCCTCCTCCTCCTCCTCTTCTTCGTCGCCATCATCATCGTCGTCCTCGTGATCGTCATCATCGTCGTCATTATCGTCATCGTCATCGTCATCGTCTTCGCCATCCACCTCTTCATCGTCATTATGGACCTCGGCGTCGTCCTCGTCATCGTGTTTAATGGCCTCATCAATTGAATCATCAATTGTATCCTTCGTACTGCCACCATTCCCCGCTTCCTCGTCGTCGTGGTTGTCGTCAGCCTCTTCACGGTCCCCTTCAGACACTTCAACAGAGTCAATTACACGACTATTGGTGCCATATAACTGTCCAGCGTCGTCTGAAGCGGTTCCACTCGAATGCTGACTGGAACTAGTCTGTATGGGGTCGCTACTAGGTGAATCCACAGGTGACTTCAGTTGAGTACCTTGAGATGCCGTTTCTGTTGCTTCTTGAGCTGACAATTTGTTGACCTCGCTATCACTCGGTCTTTCATCCATTGTGACCTCATCTTCACTTGCAGAGCGCCCTGAAGGCGCACTCATCGGAGATATCGCAAGGTCGAGGCGGCAAGCAATGGTTAAAGTCGAAATCGAATGCGGCGGTATTTTGCCGTCTTAACTTCACAATGCCAAGCGCAGTAAAAGGTACGAATAAGTCACTATAGACGGTTATATTTACTAACACAGGCGTCCTCGTAGAGTGGTAGGTGTCTTTATTAAAGGCGCTCGAAACTATTCTAACAAAGTGATCCTTCGATTCGTGCACTCATCCTTAATATTGATAGCAAGGGCAACGACATTGTAGTAGAAGTAAGCACCCAAGTATCGGGTTTCTCTACTATTTCTAACGCAGGAACTCGACGACACTCATCTACTCATCGATGGCTCTAAAGTAGATTACTTGAAGAAGGAATTGAACCGACTTCTTGATGAGAATACTTTCAATCCAGTCGAAGCTGAGAATTGATCTACTATTTCTCCAAGTTGCGGTTCATGGCTGAATAAAACGATGACAAAGCTTTGTCCATTCATCCTAAATACATGCTTTCTACGCGGCACTCCGCTCGCTGATGGACCCACTCACTGATCCATGCGCGGATCGCGAGTGAAGTCGACCCACAATGTCACCAATCCACGACATGAGTCCATCGGGCTCCATGAGTCCGTCAAGCTGCTCAGGCTTACGACTAGCAGCGACAATTGTCTTATGGTACTCTTCGTATGTCTGAATCGTCAGGTCCTGGATTGAGTCCATGAGAATGTCAATCGTACGATCGTCGGAAATATATCGTGCAATCATCGCACGGATCCGAGGCAGCTCAGTGGTCGCTGTTTGACGTAACAAACGTGTGTCCTCGATAGCTGTGCAAGGATCTTGAGGAAGAATTGGTTGTGTAACCACTTTTACAGACTGTTCGGTGAAGTCTTGGATGGAGTTCTTGAGCTCTGCATAAAGTTCTTGCTTGGCGTCAAGCATGTTGTTCACAACTTTAGGTACTGTTGCACGAGCCAAATTTAAAAGAACCTCAGACGTAAAGCTGACGCCTCCCTGGCGAATAGTTGTGAAAACCTCCTGTAACCCACTGAAATCAAGCTGCCTTTCAGCAGGTATATCGTCAATATCAAACTCAACGACCTGTGTTCTCAGCATCAATAAGTTCTTGATCAAGAACAGTTGGGCTTCTAGCGGACCCAATCGTGCAGTTGCCAGATTTTGTACTCGACCAAGCGACAATAGACTCTCATGTACAATGCGATGTGCAAGGTCATCAAAGATCTTAGAGTTAACAAGCTGATAGATCTGAGAAAGTAACGTGACAGCAAGTCGCATTGGCGGATACAGTCCGGAAAGCATGCCAGAACTGCTAAACTCCTCTCCCTTATATCCTGCTATCGGCTCTGCAACCTCCACTGACACAGATGACTTGCGATGGCTCAATTCACTCAAGTCTTCCAGTTTAGGCACATACCGAACAATATCCTGTTCAACAGCGCTCTGGACTCGAAACACCAGTCGAGATTGCACGTCTTCAAGGATTGGAGCTAGAAGATGACCCACTTTAAGTGGCTCCTGCTGAGAACCATTGTAGTGATGCTCGACCTCGGCTTCGACGGATCTGGTGACCGCTAATTCATCACCCTCAGTTCCTTGGCTTAACAGCAATGTTGTCAGCTCACAGAGCTGGTCAACACTTTGCTGACGAAGAATCTTTTCGCGAAGACTGTCATATAGAGGTTCACTGAGATCAGTTAACCAAGCTTCAAACACGCTTGTCGGTGCATCGAAGAACTTTTCAAACAGCTGGAACTCTTGCAGATACATATCCTTGAAGAAGGACAAGTTTGACAGACATAGGGGAATAAATCCTGAACGTGTATCCTTGGCAGCTTCCTCAAGATTGCGCTGGATAATAGGCAGTAGTAGGCGCTGGCGAAGGCCAAAGTAGATGCGGATGCACTCGTCATACAGAGCTTGGTACTCCTTGTTAAGCGACGAGCGTGCAAAAATGTACGAGCTCACCTGACGAAGCAGGTCAGTGTCCGTTTCAAAACCAGCATAAAGCAATGCCGAGTGTGCTGTGGGATTGAGGCCCTTGTTGGTAGTCACTTTGTCCTGCACATTTCGTGCCATGAGTCGGATACGGTTGATGAAGTAGTCGTGAGCAAGCGTCAGTGCTCTGGTCATACATTGGCGGTAACGCATCTGATATAGATCCATATCAGGGAAGTTGGGGTATTTTTGCGTGTAAGCAAGGCCCTTGTCAAGATCTTCTAGTAGCGGTTTGAAAGCGGCCTTTGCAGGGAGATCCGACCCCGGAGAGTTGAGTCGGCGGATTGTTTTTTCTAATGTCGAGTATATTTCAAGGTTGGCCTCAATGTCCTTGTGCAATTGAGCAAGGTGGTTCTGTTCGGATAGTAGAGAGTCGCACGCAGCCTCGAAATCGCTCGTCTGTCGTTGAACATCGCGAAATCCATGGGCTAATTGGTCGAGGTACGCAACAACTTCATCTACCTGACCCAAGAGTTCAGAACACGCTCGAGAGTGTAGCCTTGATGAGTCTCTAAAGATTTCATATGGCCGAAGCTCGGTCTCGTTCAATTGCGACTGCCGAGGGTCGAAGAATGCGTTGGTGAAGCTGATGAATGGATCGGTGCCTTTTAAGAGCCAGTCAATGTCGCTAACGACTCGGCGCTCTTCTTTTGTGAATGGGATTGTTATTGAGTGTTTTTGGACTATCGGCTGCCTTTTGGATGGACCCATAGAAGCAGCACGCCTCCGAACAGTGGGTTCACTGGGGATCATATACCCGCTTGGCGCGTGGCTTGTGGTGGCTACCTTCTGAAGTAACGAGTGCGTGCGCGCGCGGTTGGCTTTCGGAGAAGCCACTTGTGGTACCACTGGCTGGATTGCCTCCGCGACAGTTGGCCTGTACGCCCAATCGTCGTACATCATCGTGCCAGAACCGCGTTTGGACTCCGCCAGAGTGGAGATTTAGCGTGTCAAATACTGTTTAATGAGATATCCGCTAAATATTCAGTCAGATATGCGATTCAATACCCCAGGGAGAACGAGTTTAGCCGGTGCCGTAGATAGGATAACTCGTGCTAGAAGATAGATGGTACGTAGAAATATGTGATACGGATTCCAGATTCACATGGCAAAGGAATTCCTTAAATGAGGAGAACTACGCTTACCGTGTGAACCAAAAAAGGGTACACTCAAGATTATCATGGGGTTAGGGCCCGGCTTGGTGAGTTCATGCTTCGCTAAACGAGAGAGAGCTTCGTAACTATTCGTTTGACCATGACGGAATCGATCAATTCGTCGCGTGACGACCTCATCACACAATGGAAGGCGTCTAGAGTTATTGGTATTATTGGACTTGGTGATATGGGTCGATTGTATGCGACAAAGATCTCCAGTGCTGGCTGGAAGTATGTACCCCCTTAGTACTGACCTGACTCAGAGCTAACCAAAGAGTCGTTGCATGCGATACAGAGGCCAATTACCCCAAACTTGCCGAAGAGTTTAAATGTGTGTATGTTTGTACGACTTTTGATTCGCTCTAATACAGATTCTCCTATTAAAGTTGTCCGAAACGGTCATTATGTGTCACGAGAGGGCGATTACATTATCTACAGCGTTGAAGCTGAGAACATCCGTCAGATTGTAGCTGCCTATGGTCCGTCCACAAAGGTCGGAGCTATAGTAGGAGGTCAGACGTCATGTAAAGATCCTGAAATCAAAGCATTTGAAGCTTATGTTCCTGATGATGTTAGCATTGTCAGCTGTCACTCGCTTCATGGACCCAGGGTCAACACTAAGGGCCAACCGTTGGTTCTAATCAAGCACCGGGCGTCTGACGAGGCATTTTTATTCGTTGAAGAAGTTCTATCGTGTCTCGAGTCGCGTGCTGTGTACCTAACTGCCGCTGAACATGATCGTATTACCGCAGATACCCAGGCAGTTACTCATGCTGCTTTCCTCAGTATGGGTACTGCTTGGAAATCCAGTCAGTCCGGATACCCATGGGAAACTCCGCGTTGGTCTGGTGGTATTGAGAATGCCAAGATGAATATCTCATTGCGTATCTACTCCAACAAATGGCACGTCTATGCTGGACTTGCCATCACCAACCCGTCTGCTCACAAGCAGATCCTTCAGTACGCTTCGTCATGCACAGAGCTGTTTAAACTAATGCTGGAGCAAGACGAAGATGCTCTTCGCAAGCGTCTCTATGTTGCTCGTGACTACGTTTTTGGCAACTTGAGTCCGGATCACAGTCTTCTTCTATCAGATGACCTCCTTGGAAACTTCTCACTAGGAAACAAACCGCCAGAGGGCTCTACGCCCAACTCCCATCTCAGTCTTCTAGCTATTGTCGACAGCTGGTACCAGTCACGTATTGTCCCGTATGACCACATGATCTGCTCAACACCGGTGAGTTTTCTGTTTTTTTGTTTTGTTACATTCAAACGAAACTTCCAATAACTAACTTACACAGTTGTTTCGCATCTGGCTCGGTGTCACTGAGTACGTTTTTTGCACTCCTGGTCTTCTCGATGATTGCATAGCGTACTCAGTAAAAGACAGGCAGTTTCGATCAGACGATCTCGAGTTCACCATTGCAGCAAGAGTAAGTATTAGTCGACAAATCGCCGAGAGATTCGGACTAACACAGAACTGGAGCAACATTGTCAGCAGCGGCAGTTTTGAACGATACAAAAAAGAGTTTGAAATGACACAAAACTTTTTCGAGCACATGTTCCCCGAAGCACTGGCTCTTGGTAACGCCATGATTGACACCATCTTCCAGAAAACACAAAACAAGACCAGCTCATAGTTAATCATGAATAATAAATAGATGATTATCGTCGCTTGTAAAGACAAGGCTTCAACAGCCAAGTGCCCTCGGGTCCTGACTTTGCAGCCTCGGGCTCTTTTTCAATGAACTTGGGTCCGTTACGAGCTTCCTGCTTTCGCTGGCGCTGCTCTAGAATGTCCTTTGGTGGTTTGAAGAACTCGAAACGAACAAACATCTTGTTTGAATCATCAGTTGACTTGTGGAAAAGTCCCACTGACTTTAGAACATCGACAAACTGCGATGTATTAGATTCGAGAAATCGGCTCTTAATCTCGGCAATCCACATCTCGCCTCTAGGCTTGAGAATACGAAGGCCCTCGCGGACAAAATCAAGAAAGTTGGTACCCATGAGAGCTAGGCAGAACACAACGACATCGACACTCTGGTTGGGAAGAGGTACGTTTTTGATATCAGCAACAGTGATACGATCGTTGGCCTTCTTGAGATCAAAGCTGTGAACTTTGAACTTGAGCTTTTTAGTCTTTCGGGTCCCTTTAATCTTCATCAGATCATGTGCAAGTTGAGCCTCTCCGCAGCCCATGTCGGCAACAACAACAGTACCATCGCTGTTTCCAGGAAGACCACCAGGAGCATTAATGGGCTTCTCAAGCCTCTGTTTGAACTGATCAATAAAAGTGTCAACGGGGTTCTCAGGCCATGATTTGACTTGGCTCCGAAAGCCCTCGTGGTACTCATCAAACATCTCGGGTGTCTCTTTAATGAGCTTGAATGCATCCTCGGACGACGATGTGTATAGTTGTTCGTTAATCCATCTAAATCGTGCTCCTGTTAGCTTCTCCTTCATTTTGAGTTGAAGAGGAGTAAGCTTCTGTTGTGGCTTCGTCTCGATCTTGGCTTCAGGCTTGGGTTCCGGTTGAGCTTCCTCTGCCTCAGTTTTCTCGGTCGTCTTATCCTCGTTAGTTGTAGTTTTATGCTTTTTGGTCTTGTGTTTCTTCACAGGTGCCTCATCAGCAACAATGCCCGTTTCCTCTACAGGAGGAGGTCGCTTCTTTCCTTCGACATGCTCGTCATAAAGACCTTGCAGCTCATCGCTCTTGAATTTTCTTGCTTTCTTGTCCTTGATCTTCTTATCGGCCTTTTTGGCCTTTTTGGCCTTGTCGGATTTGCCGGTTTTAATCTTCTTCGACAAAGACCATCCCTCCACTTCGAAAAGTGACATTTTTTTGCAACGAAAGTTGATATCAATCTTTGATCAGACGATAATATTTTTGTAAAGAATCTGCAGGAACTGTGCACGGCTGGGAGCATCCGTCAGTTCTCCATACTTTGGAGTGTATCAAGCCAAGGCCAAGGAGAACGGGGCACTTTAGCAAATATATAATACGAACACTGACCACTGTGTAGAAACACGGTGGGATCAATCGTTAGGATGCAAATTCTGTCATATCTTGCGTATCATGAACACTGGTAATCGAATCACGTGTCGATGCACTGGAAGCACTGGAAACACTCGAGTCATCATCCAGATCAGCTACAGTACTTGCAGTTGTAGTTCTTTCCGACAGAGTAACAGCCATAATGGAGTCTTCAACTTGAAGAATTGGAGTGGATTTAGAAGTCGAGGCAAATGACAGCTCAGATAACAATCGATACGAAGAATGGTGTAGCAGTCGCGAAGGGGCTCTGCTGAGAGAACAAAAGATACGAGGATCCGACGACTCTTTCTCGACTTCGTCTGCCGAAGGCTGAATAGAGTCATCAAGAACCCAACTTTTGGAAAGAATATTGTGGCGGATCTCAATGGCCTCGTTGAACATGAGCATGACAGAAGCCCAAGATCCATCATGAGGAATGATATCTCGGATATCGAGGCGAATTCCAAAAGTAGGACGCCATCTCAGCTTGCCGCGTACTTCAAAAAACTTGCCAAGCCATGGCTTGGTGCTGTAATAGTCGGATTTCTTGGTGAAATCGCTAAGACTGATAGTAGGACCCGATCCATCATCGAGAACAAACACTGCGGGACCTGAAGTGCCCATTGGCTGCATTTCCACACACCATCCACACACTACAACGTAATTTATAGGATGATTCCGGAAGAAGAACGGTCCATCGTTACGTGTAGCTGCCACCTGGCTCATATGGCCGTAGACGGATTCAAATGTATCAAGCGCCGAGATGTCGGCACAAATGAGTGGAACCCATTGGTTGAACGTGTATGAACGTGTAAATTGTCGTTGATCATAGTAGACGTCATAATCGCGATCAACAAGTCGGCTGCTGGGCTCTGTGGCCATGGAATTGTGGAGTAGAACGCCAAGTTGCGAGAAATGGAACAAAATCAAGGCCACTGTAGGTAAGGGAATATGAGGTAGGAAATGTGAGACAACGTTTTGGTACGATCTACTGACCTATCTAGTAAATAAACAACATAAACCATCTAGATCCATTGTTAGGAACATATTAAAGTTACCTTCAACCATTTAGCACAAGTTTAACTACTTTTTCAACAGACTTATATAGGGACCCCCTCCAACGATAAGATAGAGGTTAGGGCTCGGCTGAGGCCGAAGAGGAACATAAAGACAAACCCCCACCAAGCCAAGCTTATCTTCTATCTTCAACAGAATGCCCTCGACTATTTCGTGTCATATTCTAGACACAGTGGCCGGTAAGCCTGCGGCTGGAATCACCTGTACTCTGTTTCATCTCAATGGCACGGTGGCCATCAGTCAATTAAGCCAGCGACTCAGCAATGCCGACGGGCGTTGCAAGTTCTCAGATCCCGTAGGAGCTGCCGATTCAGTAACTCTTGATAACGGAGTGTACAAGATCCGTTTCGACACTGGCCCATACCTCAGTCGTTACGATGGAAAGTCGTTTTTCCCTTACGTCGATGTTGTTTTTGAGGTTTCTGGCGACCCTCACTACCATATTCCGCTGCTTCTATCCAACTACTCCTACTCTACTTACCGAGGAAGTTAAAGGTAGTTTTACATGGACACAAATCGACTGTTGAGACGTTTTACGGGTTCTTTCCGTGATTTACATAGTTTGGGTTGTCAGCCGGTACGAAATGGACCCACGTTATATATCCGAGTCTAGTAAACAAGTGCCCAAAGCAACATTCCCGCAATGGACGTGATACCAGCCATGGACAGATTGACCTGGTTGTTGGAAAGAATGTCCTGGCCAGATACAGTTTTGAAGAGACTTTCTTTACCAGATACAGCAGCAACAGAGCTGAGCATAGCCACATCAATCTTGTATCCTCCATCAGCTTCCAGGATTTTTCCCTCAGAGTTGACAATCGACTTTTGGCACAGGGCGCCCAACACCGAGTCAACAACGCTACCTAGTAGACCTAGGAATCCAGTTAACACTACGAACTTGACACGTTCGACAACGGTCCAGCCAGTTGATAGATCACCAAGCGTAGCACCAATTAGACCCATCAGGCAGCCTCCAGCAATGGCTACGCCGAGTCCCAAAGGAGAAACACCGCCATTAGTGCCCTTTGGACACGGACGTAGCGTCGTGATGAGGAATGGGTTGCCCTTTGAAAGGATTCCCAGTTCCGATGACCAAGTATCTGCGGTGACGGCCGCGTAATTGGCAATAATACCGACCTCGAGTGCATTGCGGAAGCCGACATAGGCACGTGGCGTCAGTAGGCGCAACAGAATGAGTCCCGAGGCAATGATCGAGTTACACAGCACCTGGATATGATTGCGTTTCTCGTCACCCTGAGGCTTTTTCTTGTCACTAACAAGTACAGTCAATGACTTTTTCAGGCCGGCCTTCATCTTGGTGAAGTGTGTACTTGTGAGGAAAAAGGCAAAGATAAGCACGATACTCATTGAAGACGAGGTCAGACTGTGGATAATTCCCGTTACAAGAGCCGCTACTATGCCGAGTAATGTCAGCGATTTGTGCGAATACGCCCGGTGCACAAGTGCCAGTAGCGCAATGCTTCGCAGTGTAAACGCAAAGAACATGGTAAGTTAGGCGGAAAGTTAGGCGGAAAGTTAGGCTGATTCAACAGATGTCGCAGATCAAGCCGAATCTTAGGATGGCTTATTATATACGATGAAGTTTCAAGACAAAGGCGTTTGTTCTCCCTGTACTGTAGGTCTTCAGGACTTTAGATGGCTGTGTACTTTAGGTCTTCAGTGCTCGGTTCCTTTGTGCTTTAGGTCTTTCGGTCTCTCGGTATTTGTCTCTCAGTACTTCAGTTCCTCGGTGCTCCAGGTCTCTCGGTACTTGTCTCTCAGTACTCCAGGACTCTCTGTACTCCAGTAACTCTGTACTTCACTTCTTGAGTACTCCTTGTCTTGATACTCCAGCTTTCAATACTGGACCAAAGTACTATCCTAGTCAAGTTACTAGTAATATACCAATTAATGTCGGTTTCAGCTCCAAGTTCGTTATTACCACACAATCCAACGTATCAGATTACCGCAACAATGTAACGACACCAACAAACCAAAAACAACCTTCAAGTTTACGCTACAATGGTTAGGCTCAAGTATAATGAACTGCTCTTCTCCCGTCTGGTGGTCTGCAGGGACGACTGACAGGGCAAGGCTATTTTAAGAGACTAATAAATAGCGTGTAGTTATCTACCCGAATGCTAGCTAGCCTTTTAGCCGACTAGGCGATTTGTTAGGGGTTAGTTAGTTTTTTTTAGTAGCTCAACCCATCCATGACCTCTTTGTTCAATGCTTGCCGACCCGAAATAAATCTACTCTAATTGGTCAAGTACTGGTCCTTGTTATCGACACGCCGGGATTTCCCATGTCGCGTCGTCCCTTTAAGTGCTAGGGTGAGGGTAGGGTCCGATGAGCGACGGGGGCATCGGGCTCTGAATGCCGACTCCGACGAGGTTCTTTAAAAGTATATAAAGGAGATATTTGTGCCATTCTTCGCGATTAGTCCCAGTCATCAACTGTAATAACACGAGGATCATTACCGTCGTATCTGCTCATTAAGCCTTGTACTAACTGACGACAATCTCATTGTACATCGGCGCGTCGGATCAATTCTCATCTCCGAGCCGCTCTTCCCCCTCCCCAAAAATTTACGAAATCTATTTGATGGGCATCTTTTTACGACGATTTCACTTGTAACCATCTTCGTGTCAGCTTATCACCTCTTGTACATTTGGACGTCTCGGCGCTTACTCAGATCTAACCATCTTTCCACGCGTTCCTTTGACACGCTCTGTTGGATCTTTGAATCGTTTTCTACTCATTCGAAAAGCTAATTCGGATCCATCTCTCGTTTATCAATGTCACACGTCGACCCGTTCACGCGCCCTTCGCCAAAGTCCAAAGTACCGGCCCCGCCTGTGCTAGATGCTTCACAGGAGGAGAAGTACCAGCAAGTTCTGAAACATTTCCAGCAGCTGAAAGAGCTTCCTATCGATGATAAGCACCATAATGACAAATCGCCGCTAACTGACCATGAACAAGCATGGCTTACAAAGGAATGCTTTCTCAGATACCTTCGAGCCACGAAATGGAAAACTGACGATTGTATCCATCGCATTGAATCGACTCTTGTGTGGCGTCGCACGTTTGGCGTTGACCCTGAAACAACGTTGACGAGTGAAATGATGTCGCCTGAAAACGAGACGGGTAAAGAGGTCATTCTCGGCTTTGATAATGACTGTCGTCCATGTCTCTACCTCAAGCCTGGTCGTCAGAACACCAAGGCATCACATCGTCAGGTCCAGCACCTCGTATTCATGCTTGAGCGTGTAATTGACTTTATGCCATCGGGTCAGGATCAGCTGGCTCTACTCATTGACTTCAAGCCCACCAAGATTGGTATCAACTCCAAGTTGCCATCCATCTCAACGGGTCGAGAGGTTCTTAGCATTCTCCAGGACCACTATCCGGAGCGTCTTGGTAAAGCTCTTCTCACTAATATCCCACGTCTGGCATGGATCTTCCTCAAGGTCATTCACCCGTTTATTGATCCTCTGACGCGTGAGAAGCTTGTTTTCCAAGAGCCTTTCCCGAACTACGTGCCATCGGAACAGCTCGATGCTGATTTTGGTGGTCACGTTGAGTTTGAGTACGTCCATTCCGAGTACTGGCCTGCCATGGTGCGCATTGCTGAGAAGCGTCGTAAAGAGTATATGCAGCAGTGGCATGCCCTTGGTGGAGGAGTTGGACTTAGCGAGGTTGATCTTCGGTCAACGATTACCGACACACCATCTCCAGCATCGTCATCTTCGGCGACTGTTGTTCCAACAGCTGCTGATGTGGCGGAGAAGATGGCTTCTCTAAGTGTTGGACCCGAATCGACCCAGACGACCGCTGAGCTCGAGCAGGCCATTAATTGATCTGATTTGAAAGTGATCTGAGCACCGCTATCAACCTTAATTTGAGTGGTTGACCGTTCTCTAATACGTGATAGTGCCAATAGCCTGACACATGGCCCAGGTCTATCTACTCCACGACTATAATAGTTTTATCTTTCTGCGAAAAAGAAGGTAAGATGCTACAGAGCTGAGTGTTTCTCTTGAATACGCATGTTTATAGAGTGTTTATGAAAAGATTCATTGTTTCCATAACTTAGTGTGTTAGAGTCGTCTTGTCACTAGAAGTGAGGTCAGATTGAGTTGATTGTAAGAATAATCAGATTGAGTTGATTGTAAAAATGGTCAGACTAAGTTGAAAAGACTGTCAGATTGAGTTGGTTGTAACTAGACGGTTCTGGTGCTCTGCATAACCATATTAGTAGTTCACGTAACAAGATCACAGTATAGTATCAGGCTATAGGTTAAAAATTTGTGCTAGTATTTGTTGCTACACAGCGTTAATTTCCACAATAAATACATAATTTTTCACTGTTGAAACATTAAACTATTTCGAGGTACTAATTGATACTTGGTAACCTCGTCTAGGTTCATGGCCTCCACTTCCTCCACTCTACTTGCTGCATGTTTCAAGTGGTGCCTAAATGGTACCTACAGCTGCGGGATCCTGCTGCAGGGTACCAATACAAACATAAAGGCCGATTAAGCCATTGAAACTGTAAAATCAACCCGAATTGTGCTCCGAGGTTTGATTATCTCGGCTCTGTTCTCGTTAACCTCGTATAGTTGCAGCGGCCCCACCACCCCTGGAATGGCCCGTACCCTGGCATCTGGAGACATTTAGCCCCTTTTGGAACATTGTTGGTGAAGCCTTGTAGCCGAGTAGTAAAGTTGCAGTTGAAACTTTAACACAAGCGGCAAACAAAAACAATCGAATTGTGCGTCTAAGAGGGCTTTTTTTCTGTTTTCTCGCTACCCCACACACCGCAACCTACGCGTTAAAAAAACCTCTGAGTGCTTTTGAACCGGCCTTGCTTGTCTTCTTCTGTATCTGCTGACCCCTGATACCATGGCGAGCCACGAACTAACGGCCAACAACAAGGTGTCCGTGGTCATTCTAGGCGACGGAGGTGAGTAGTTTTAGCCGGTTGAACCGCCAAAGACTGTCTACTAACAACTTAGGAACAGGAAAATCATGTATTACCATGCGGTTAATCCGTAGTAAATGGGTCGATGAGTATGACCCCACGATCGGTGAGTGCTAAATCTCAAATTTTTCTTTCCTTCATTCATCCTTGTCTAACAACAGAGGATTCATATTCGACTCAACGAGTAGTTGGTAAGTTCCTTTGTCTAGTATAACCACGGTGCCTTGTCCTAACTCAGATGGTGTTCCTTATAGATTAGACATAATCGATACTGCTGGTCAGGAGGAGTACCGCGACATGCTGGGATCACTGTTCAGCGTCGACTCGGCCATTGACGCGTATTTGCTTGTGTACGACATCACTTCAGAGACGTCACTTGAGAATCTCGAATACTTTGACGAACTCATTGAAAAGAACCTCGATGTGGCAGGCCGACCCGAGGGATCCAAGGGCGCCGTCAAGATTGTTGTTGGTAACAAGTGCGATTTAAGCGAACATCGCGTCATCACCAGTTCTCAAGGGCTTGACTGGGCCAAGTCCCATGGCTGTGGGTTCATGGAAACAAGTGCCAAAAACATGGTCAATATCGAGGAGACGTTTCAGATCATTATTCGTCAAGTCGTGGAGAATCGCAATGCTATCAGTGCTGCTTCAGCGGCCAACCGCAGCACGGCTCTGACTACTGCATCTACTGCTGCTACCAAGGAAAAGAAGTCCAGACGAGCGGGTTGTTGTACTATTGCTTGAAATCAGCTGGGCTTCAGTGACGAACTGGCGTATACAAACCGTCGAATCAAGTATCAGCGTGGAAGTTCTAAGCGGATTAAAGAGCATACAACTTCAAGCGTCAAGTTTAAACCGTCAAACTTCAAGTGGGTGTTTGTGCACTATAAAGTGCGTATATTGTGGTTGACTCTCATAAGTATTAGGTCTTCAGTCCTTTGATCTAATCAATCTTTAGATCTTTTAGTTGTCTAGCTACTTAGAAAGGGAGCTCCAACCACCTCAACTCCACAACTTTATCAACTTTATTAACTCCATAACCTCATCAACTTTTTATTCACCTCCCAGTCCATTTAATAATGGCATTTTGCTCCATCTGAAACGCTCGCCTCGTCCTACTGAATCAGGTATCGGAGGTCTTCTTCTATGTCCGACCATGCATGGATCGACGGGGCCAGCGAACGGCGCTGGCTTCAGTATAAAATGGGGGACTCAGCGCCGTGATTTCTGTTGTTCAATTCAACACCAAATTCAAAATGTCAGTGACTGTTAACACCGATAACCTCAGCTCGTGGACACAGGAGATCAAGGGCGATGCTCAGGCAAGCCTTGCTGCAACAGTACTGCGTAATGTCAACGTGAACACTGCTCTCATCAACCGGGACAGATACATTGAGGGCACCAATGAGGTGTTCAACACCGCCATTGAGCTCGAAGGTTCACCCGTTACGAACCAGCAGAAGAGTGGTCGTTGCTGGCTGTTTGCTGCTACCAATTGTCTGCGTATTCCTGTCATGAAGAAGTACAACCTCGAAAAGTTCCAGCTGTCACCCTCGTTCCTCTTCTTTTACGACAAGCTTGAGAAGGCCAACTTCTTCCTCGACCAAATCACTCAGACAGCCGCCGAACCCGTTGATTCTCGTGTAGTACAGCACCTGCTGACCGACCCTGTTGGTGACGGTGGTCAGTACGACATGGTTGTCAACATCATTGAGAAGTACGGACTCGTGCCCAACTCGGTGTTCCCTGACACCTGTAGCACACTGGCCAGTGAGCGTCTTAACTACATGGTCACCACACTGCTTCGTCAGTTTGCACAGGAGGTCCGTGAGGCTGTGGCCGCTAAGCACGATGTCGAGTCTCTCAAGGTGTCGCAGATGAAGCGCATTCACAAGCTGCTGACGCTGTATCTCGGCACCCCACCAGGTCCCAATGACACCTTTGTGTGGGACTACAAGGACAAGGACAAGAAGGTTGGTGCCATTGAGTCGACTCCTCTCAAGTTCTACAAGGAGGTTGTCGAATACGATGCTACTCAGGCTGTATCGCTTCTCAATGACCCGCGTAACCCCTACAAGCGAGTAGTGACTGTTGAGCGTCTTGGCAACGTTGTTGGTGGAAAGGGCGTTCAGTACCTCAATCTTGACATTGATGATCTGGCCAATGCTGCCATTGCCAAGATCAAAAAGAACGAAGCCGTCTTCTTTGGCACTCACACCCCCATGTACACCGATAACAAGACGGGAATCATCGATGTCGATTTGTGGGACTACAAGCTCATGTCGTTTGATCCCGTCCAGGCAAAGGCCGACCGTCTTCACTACCACCAGAGTCTTATGACCCACGCCATGGTGTTCACTGCTGTGCACCTTGACAAGGACGGTAAGCCTCTGCGCTGGCGTGTCGAGAACTCATGGGGTGAGGAGAATGGCCAGAAGGGCTACTACTCCATGACCCATGAGTACTTTAAGGAGTACGTGTACCAGGTTGTCGTGGAGAAGTCGGAGATTCCTGATCTTGCAAAGTACCTTGACGACAAGGAGCCTATTGTGCTTCCTCCCTGGGATCCCTGTGGAGCTCTTGCCAGGTAAACAGTTGTCATTGGGTGGATTCTTTGTAGAATTCTTCACCGAGTTGTTGTCAACTAGAAGTGTCTTAAAAGCCTTGAAGTGCTTTGAAGTGCCTTGAAGAGTCTTTAGAGTCTTGAAGAGTCTTGAGGAGCCTCGAGGAGCCTTGAAGAGCCTTTCACCGGTAAACGACCTCATTCCAAGTCTAGAGGAATGTGTGTAACGACCTCGGTCCAAATTTTTGGAATGTTGCATCTTCAAATGTAAAATGAATCATGATTATTACATATATATGATAGTTACTAGATAGCAGAAGCAGCGACACGACTCTGGCGGTTCTGGAAAGCCGCGTAGAAGTTGAGGATCAACGAGAACAGCAGACCAAATGCAATGACAATGGGTCCAATAGGAGCATCAAGGTGTTTCTCTGAACGCTCGCGAATGTAGCGAAGACGACGTAGATAGGTGCCATATCCCCATAGAGCCGAGAAAATGGTCAGTGCAAACAACATGTAGGCGACGTATTCGGCGAGAGACTCGGAAACAGACCGCTGCACCGAGTTGTACAGAGTAAAGGTGAGAGCAGACAACAAAGTTGTCACATGCAACCAGCGGTTAAAAGTACGCTCATTTGCAAGCCACACCTTGGTCTCGACCTTGACGGCGCCCTGGTTCTTGATGTATGAAGTGGGCTTGGAGACTCCAGGAGGCAGCACAACCTCCTCTTCCTCAGAGTCCATGTCGAGCTTGGGGCCGTGGCTCTCGAGCGTCGGGAATCCGACCGAGTTACGACGCAGCTGAGCACTCGACGAACCCGACGACGAACCGCCGCCATCGCTCGAATCCTCGTCAGCTTCTTCAATATTAATCAGAGCACCAGTACCACCACTGCTAGGGATAGGACTAGCCACGGAAAGACGTCGCTGAGCCGCCTCGCTCCGCAGCTGACGGTTGCGCTTGTAGACCTCGGTAGGGTCGCGACGAATGTCGTGCTCAAGCTCAGGCAGCCAGAATGGCAGAGCCTGGATGGCATCATCCTCAGTGTACAGGCTAGCAACACCCTGGACAAATTTACTAAAGTGGGGCACTTCGGTGACAAGGTGGCTGCTGGTGAGCTCGTCAACCCAGGCGCCGTAAGCGGGCTTCGAGTCGGACGAGGTCTTGAGGCGCAGCTCCAGAACGGCATATGGGAACTTGGCGTACTCAGACTTGCGCAAAACCTTGAAGGGATCGGTGAGCGTGGGGATGTCTAGGTCTTGGCGGTGCCACGACTCGGGATCACGGATGGGCGAGCTTGAGTTGAAGCAGTCCTCACGGATGAAAGTAATGTCGTTGTCGAGAATGATACGCACAGCATCATCACCAGGGATCTCAAAAGCAGTGCGTGTGTAGACGGTACGCATAACGGGCGTCAACTTGTTGTCTTTGATGTAAGTCTGCAGATCCTCGGCAGCCGACTTGTAGGCGTCGATGCGAGCGGCCGGCAGATTGCGTGAGTTGAGTTTCTTGATGTTGCGCTCAATGACCGAAGGCGAACCCTTGATGAACTCATTGATATGCTTCTCCTTGAGGTTGATGCGCACCGCATGGTCCTCGAACTTCTGCTCAAGCACAATGTTGGGGCGCTCGTAGAGACGACCGTGCCAACGGAGACGCAACGAGGGACGAGTGCTGTCAACGACCGTAGGCGAGCGCTTCTCGAGCTGAGCATCGTAGAGATCAAACTGAGGGTTGTCAAAGTACAACGAAGTGACAATAGGGTCATTAGACTCCTCACCATCGCCGTCGTCGGATTTGCGGTTGTAAATGAGCACGGGCAGATGACGGAGGATCTTGGTCTTGACCTCCATGACATTCTCTGGGTGAACCCAGAAGCGCAGAGTTGTGTATCCCGAGGTACGGTGGAACGAAGACATAACTGCCGAAGCAGTAGCCGGATACGACTTGGTGGAGCCATAATTCTCGCTGAGCACCGAGTAGAGGGCCGATAGTCGGTAGAGAAGAGGCGAGTAGTCCTCCGAGTGGAAAGGCAGAGCATTCAAACGCACCTGCAACAGCGGGCGAACCTGGTACTTGGGGTGAAGTCGGTCATGCTTCTTGGCAATCTTGACGAACCCGGTGAAGTTGAGACGACGGAAGCGATCCAGTTGGTTGGCGATTTCGAGAATCTCCTCGAGGTCGGCATCAGCCTTCTTGGCGTCAATGTTTTCATTCTTCTCGACAGCATCCTCGATGGCAGCAATACGTTTGGACAGCTCCGAGTAGCGGGCTGATTCAAACGAATAGACCTTCTCGAGCTCCGAGTCAAGCAGTTGCACAAAGGTTGATTCATCCTTCTCGGTCCAAGAAGGGTCGGCCTCGCCCGAGCCAGCGATAACACTTTCCTTGAGCAACTTCTTCAGTTTCTCATAACTGATGTACTCATTCTTCCACGGCGGGTAGATCTCATTGGCCAAGCGCAATCCAAACAACATGTTTGATTTCTTGTTGTTGATTGTTTGAGAGAACAAGACACCCAAAAACCCGGTAGTTTTGAAAAGGCAGGCGTCCACAAAATAATCAGCTCTTTTGTTGACAAAACTATCAAGTGTAATGTAACTATAATACACACACTCAGTAGCTGACTGATAACTGACTGACTGCTACAAACAAGAAAACCCACACTGACAATTGAGAATGTAAGCAAACAGAGAATGATTTTTATGAAATTTCCCTTTGAACAATGGTCACTTTTTGGGGGGCACGAGGGTCGTTGCTTTTGTGTGTATGCATGACCTTGTTGTATTGGAGGTGAGCCTCAACGGTAGATGGTAGAGGGGCGGATAAAGAGGCAAAAGAAGCACATTTCAATGAGAAATACAACTTGAGATTGAGGACGAGAGTCCTTATATAGTTTTTGGTTGAACTACACTAACACCGAGTCAAAGCCAAATGTTTCGATGACAACCCACAGGACCTAGTACTTGGGTCTGCGCGGCTGTCCACTGTCCCGGAGCACGGGTAAAGCCAATCAGCGGTGTGCAAAGCCCATTTAGGCGAGGCGATCCGCTCCGTTTGGGTACACACATCCAGCCCCATGTGTTAAAGGGACGATTTTTGGTGGTTGAGTGCAAAAATCCCTTGCTGCATTGGCGCCTCCAATGTCCACCTGCAGTTGTGTGGTTGTGTATAGCCAATGGATCATCCACGTGCTGGGAGAACAAGGTAGACCTAGCCCTTATATCTCGATTAGGACACTGCACGGCGCTATTGTACGGCGGGCTTACACGGCTAGTATTGGGGTTAGGGACTATCGGCCTATAGAGCAGAGAGAAAGTATAGGCCTATAAAATACACCGCATCAGGCTAATTATTATTATATTTACTGTGTATTGTCTCTGGAATGTCACTGTTGTGTTGGAATTTACACTTACATTGTTTTTCATATGGTAATCTAAAAGTTACGGTACTCTCTAGTTACTACAGCTGTACACTCAAAGCTACCTACTGTCCAGACAGAGATCACCGCTACGGTACTCTATATCTCCGGTACTACAATCTACGATACTTTGTAAAAATACGCTAGTTTTTAGCTACGCTAGTCTATAACTAATAGATCTACAGTACTCTGTAACTGTTGGTTCTCTATAACGTTTTGGTACTCTGAACTACAACACTGGGTTACTTACTCTTATACTTTGACGGGTCACGTGCCCTCGGTAATCCTAACTTCTTTGATGTCCACACCACTCAGGGGTAATACCTCACATAATTTTTATTATAAGAGGTTATATTGTGGGGGGGGGGGGGGGGGGGGGGGGGGGGGGGGGGGGGGGGGGGGGGGGGGGG